>OVAN01000384.1:0-63014 GCA_900406275.1 Anastatica hierochuntica
AACCTGCAAACTCAGCTTCCATGTTAATAACTCTCTACATTCATTAAATATAGGCGTGAAACTTCTTCACCAAATAACTTGTAATCATGAAATCAGGCTTCGTATTCAAGGCTTTTAGTTGTGAGGCTTAGAGTGTTTCGGGTATCACAAACTGCGTCAGGATGCAAGACATTATGCAAAATCGTAGGAGAGAAATAGTATATTGATATCCATGTCCACTAACTACCCAAGTACAAACCACCAATAAAAAGTAAATCGAATATGTGCACACTTCATGGTGAATACAATCAACAAAATAATATGCAAATGCTAATTTCTAAACCAGATATGAAGAAAAATAATATAATTTTTGCTTTTTTCTTTTTTGTTCGATTTTTTTTATATACAAACGAAAATCGAGTAGAAATTAGTAATACAACGATGTTTTTAAATTTTAAAACATCCATACAACATGAAAAAATGCAACATATCCATCTTAACCTGGTAGAAGCTGGGAGGAGCTACTATGAATTACTTGACATATGATATGGAGCTTTATGCATTGCTTCGGGGACTTCAAACATGGATAATTACTTGTGGTCAAAGGAGTTTGTGATCCACACGGATCATGAATTATTAAATCATCTCAAAGGACAACAAAAGCTAAACAAGAGACATGCTCGATGGGTCAAATTCATTGAGACATTTCCTTATGTCATTCGCTGCAAACAAGGTAAGGAGAATGTGGTAGTTGATGCACTTTCTCGCATGTATGTTCTTCTTTCTACTCTTGAGACTAAGATGCTAAGATTTGACCAGATAAATATTTATTATGAGAGTGATTCTGGTTTTCAAGAAATCTATAAGTCTTGTGATAAAATTGTTGTGAATGTGAATTATAAGTTTGATGGATTCCTATTCTATGAGAATAGGTTGTGTGTTCCAAATTGTTCCTTGCGTGATTTTTTTGTCAGGTTAGCTCATGGAGGAGGTTTAATGGGGACATTTTGGAATTGCCAAGACGTTGAGTGCATTGCAGGAACATTTTTACTAGCCGCGGATCAGGCGAGATGTGGAGAGGATCTATAGCAGGTGTGCCATGTGCAAGAAGGCCAAAACCAAGGTTCAACCACACAGTTTGTATACTCCTTTACCTATTCCTACTACACATTGGATAGATGTATCTATGGATTGTTTTAGGACTGGCTAGAACTAGGAACGAAAGAGACTCTATCTTTGTGGTAGTTTATAGGTTTTTCTAGGATTTCACATTTCATTCCTTGTCCTAAAACTGATTATGCTACAATGGTTGCTGATTTGTACTTTAGAGAGATTATTAGGTTGCACGGAATGCCCAGATCAATAGTCTCAGATAGGGATACTAAGTTCCTTAGTCACGTTTGGAAAAATTTGTGGGCTAAGTTGGGAACCAAACTGATGTTTTCCACTATTTTCATCCTCAAACGGATGGAGAAACTGAGATTGTGAAAAAAAAAATTCTAAACTCGATTGTGTGCATTAATTAAAAAGAACATTAAGACTTGGGAGAATTGCTTACCTCATGTTGAGTTTGCCTATAATTATTCTGTCCATTATGCTTCAAATTTTTTGCCATTTCAGCTTGTCTATGGATTTAACATGTTATCACCGTTGAATTTAATTCCTTTACCTTTGAGGGAACAAGCTAACTTAGATGGACAACAATGAGTTGAGTTAGTGAAGCAGATGCATGAGCAAGCACGGAGTCACATTCGAACCAAGACTGAGCAATACCAGCAGCATACTACATTCAATTTTGCTGACATAGTTCCTTTTGTTGCAGATGAACCAGATTTGAGGGAAAATCTTTTTCAAGAGGGGGGAGGATGATGAGATCCAGGCTGAGAGACTTGAATAGGATGCATTGCTAGTACCGAAGAGACCAATGACGTGTGCAAGGATCAAAAGACTTAAGGAGACATTAATTGGATTCATAAAAACGAGCGAACAAGCAGTTTGACCAAGTGACCGATTGATCACCTACATGGATCAATCAATCACCCTCTTTGAAGCTTAGATCGATCTATTAGACAAGGTGAATGATCGATCACATAATCACGACATGGATTGATTGATCATCCTGACATGATCGATCGATCATTTCATTTTTTCGAGATTTCGTGTTTTTTTTTTCAATATTTCGGATTTTCCTTTTATTTTCATATTTCCTTTTAGATTAAGGATTTATTATGATTTTCTTTTAGTTTAGGATTATTTTCATTTGCTATATATACATTGTCAAACGCATTAGGGTTTTTTAATCCAAAAAATTAAATAAACACAAAAGCTTTTGCATAGAATTTATTTTCTTAAGTACACAGGGAACTTTGGCTAAAAGTTTGATATCTTAGTCTTATCCGGTAGTATCAAGTGTTAATCCATAAACACTTGTGTCACCATTCGCTTTGGTCCCTTAATTCATCAACGTTGATAAGGTTCTCCAACAGTTTAGGATTCCACAAGTCCTTTATCGAAGAGAACACGAGGTTGAAGCCAAAAATCTCCATAACCTGACCTCTTTTAGAATTATCCAACACCACCGATTCCTGAGAAAAGACCCAGGATCATATCAATGAATAAGACAGGAAAATGTGTCCCTCAGAGAACGATGTTACGCGTCGATGAGCTTTCCCATATCATAAGACAACAACATTCTTCACAAAGCCTCTCCTTCGGCCACCGCGTTGAAGGATGTGTCGGCGAGAGGTTTTTTATGGATCAAACAAGCCAGATCCTCCGCACCCCATTTTTCTTCCGGTGTCGAACTAAAAGGCTTCGATTCATCTCCCGATGGGGGGGGGGGTTGAGCNGGACGCGACTAGAAATTTGACGTATCCAAATAACATCATTTTGAAGGTAGATGTGCTAATTGCGGATTGAAGCTCAGTCATTGGAAATGGAAGAAGGCGAATATCCGAAGAGGCGAGGCACATATATGGCGAAAAAGTGGGCCGGAAGTCACACTTATTCAGCCTAGCGTTCGGTCCAAGACTTCAGTCCAAGTCCAACAATATCAATCGTAGCAAGCAAGGCTCCACAGAAGATGGTTCCACCATTTTCACATAGGAACACATGAAAGCAATGGCCAAGTCATGAACAACTCAAGGAACAAATCTACTCTTCAACTTCTAATACTAAAAAATGAACAGTGGGAGACAACTGATAATGGTAATTTTATCCCTTATAATCGGGCCTTAGATAGACCAACGACAGTAGAACTGGTCTAGTCAGGAATCGTGTAAACCTAGGATCGAGCCGTAGTCATGAGCCGAAGTCATGGTCTTAACCAAGGTAAGGCGATAACCCTTTAAAGATTTTAATGTTTCGAGATAATGACCAAGGAGACTTCAAAATAAAGGAAAATATTCCTTTGTGGTGAGATAATACGAAACAAGAAGTTATCCATATCTTCCTAAAAAGATATGGAAATATCCTATTCGATATCAACAAAAGCTAAAGGAAGATCCCTAATTTACATTCATGCACATTCACATACTTTCTCATTTACAATCACCATTGTAATCGAACCTTTGTTCTTCAATAAAGATTGATTTCTTCATATCGTTCATTGTATTTGAATCCTCGTTATTTCTTCCTTGAAGAATCATGAAAATACCCCTAAATAACCACAAACAAAACCATAAAGTTTTCTTTTTATTAAAAATAATAATATTTTTTACTTAATTGATGGGGGTAAATTTATTCGTAGAAGATCAAGCTCTAAGCCATTCTCACAATACTACGTCAGAGCTCAAGCCATTGCTCAGAACCATTGCTCAAGAGAATATTCTGTTGAGATTCCCTCTTATCAGATAGTGACAATTAAAAGTAAAAAGAAAATTATCCTTATTGTTAAGATGAAATGACATGGTAATTATCGTAATCTTTATTAAAAAATATGAAAATACTAATTAGAGACATCTATAAATAAGAAGTTTGTTATGAGTATTTTAGGACAAATTCTTTGTAATACCACAGAAGCTACAGATAATTTATGAGAAGGACAAAGGTGGAATGAGACTTTTATTGATAATCAAGAGAAAGCAAGAAGAATACAATGTCGTTGGGTATGTAAACCCTCAGATAACCGTAATCTAATTGCTTCTCTTCGATCTAATGTCTAAGTCTCTAGGTTCTTGTATTTATAGTGGGAAGTTAATGATTATCCCCTAAAATTTAGAAAACCCGTGTAAATCCTTAAATAATAGGCATATTTAATTTTTCCTCTAGGTTTCCTTTTACGAGTAGAAGGGTCTTCCGACTTCCTGCCTTTCGACATACTCTCGGCGTCATGCTTCCTGCTTATTGGCATTCTCTTGCTTCTGGCTTTAATTGTCGTACTGCTTTCAAGCCTTCCTCCCAACATTTGCCCCTAATTGCCCATGTTCAATTCGAAACTAGGGAATAATATGTTTTCTTTTAGCAAAATAGGATGCAAAGACATTTCTCTTGACCCTTAAGCTCAAAGCTTAATCGTCATGGTCTTTTCATCCCTAGGGCTCGTTGCCTGAGAGGTTTTTTGCCGCATTTTGGTCTGCCGCTTTTCATGATTCTTTTGTCTTTGTGCTTTCAGCTCCTTGAGTCTTGGCGTTTTGAGTTTAAATTGCATGACGTTGGAGAAATTTTCGTGATTTAATAACAACGACTAGAAAAAATTGCAGCCATTCATTTTGATATTGGTGGATCCGAGAAAGGAAATAAGATTGTCTCGAGATTTAGGCCGAATCAATAAGCGTATGCAGTTTCCATTTATATTCTCTTTTCTCCCGATACTTAAGTTTTTCTTCTTCATTTTTTTTCTTCTTTGTTGGGAGTATTTTGGGGCATGGAAATCCCTTGAGTCCAGAATTAGTACGACATACCTTAAGTCAAAAGTAGGGAAATGCCGATAAAATCAGAAAGCTGGGAGTATGCTTCTAGATAAGAAGCCGGACGACTATTCCACCCGGGAGAAGGAAATCGTAGGAAAAAGAAAATATGCCTAAATACCTGAGGAAATACACTGTTTTCCAAATTCTAAGGGGATAATCCTCGGCAAATCGCTATAAATACTAAACCTAAGGGTTCAAACAATGTATTCACAAAAAACCCTAGAGACTAGACATTAAGTTAAAAGAACACGAATCATTGTAAGTGTTCTAGACACCCAAATCACATTGTACCTTGCTTCTCTTGATCAATACAAATTGTCTTTCACTATTTCTTTTACTTTAGTTATTATCTCTTGCTTCCGTAGTTCTTCCAAAAGTCATCCCTAAAATATCCATAACAATTTGGCGCTGGAAGCAGGGGAGCATACAATCAAAACTACGTGGCGATGGCTGGAGATAACACCGACAACATGACCACGACGCCCGTACCAACAGACCCAAGCTACGATGAGATGAGATCCTAGCAAGAAACTCTACAGAAAAGATTCGGGGAGATGTAGCAGCTTAGGAGAGATCAAACCCCCCGTTGGACCTAACACGAACATGGTTGCAGAGCTCTAAAACCTCAAGCAATAGATGGAAGCTTGCATAAAGAAGCTCCAAGAAGATGCATAACGCCTTCAGCGTTTAGAGCTCGAGAATGAAATTTTTCGGGAAAAAAACTCCACCTTTACAACCAACCAAGCAGCGTGCCAAGGTTCAAGGTACCCGTACCCGTGAGTCCGACGAGGTTAGACGCTGTAATTAATGTTCTCAACCAAATTTAAGGTCATTCAATTTATGATTGAACACCTAGCAGGAGTTGCACCTCCTCTAAGAAGAAGTGCCTTATGCTCTTATGCAGACACTCCCTTCACAGAGGAAATTGCACTCATCGACATGCCAAAAACCCATATAACCTTATTGCTCAATATAGGCAGAAGTGTTGATGGTGGCAATCCAGAGGTAGCTAAAAGAAGCCGTCATGTGCAAAGGGTTTAGATCCATCCTCTCTGGTGCTGCCCTGCTATGGTTCATTACCATTCCAAACGAAAGTGTGGGATACTTTGCTGCATTGACCGACTTGTTCATAGAAAAATTCGCCAGCAGCAGAGTAACCCCAAAATCCAGTGAGGATATTTACAAGATCAAGCAGTGCAAAGCGAAACCCTTACAAAACTATGTGCAACACTTCAACCAAGTGAAGTGGTTGTCTCTAATTGCAGCATCACGACCGCCATCTCAGCATCTAGGCAAGGTTTGCACGAGGATGGAGATCTTTACAAGGACCTGACCAAATTCCCATGCAAGACAATGGACGACGTGCTTTCTCGTGCCCAATTGCAAATTAAGTGGGAAGAAGACCTGGTCTAAGGCAAAACTACGCTTCCAAGACAGAGTCTAGGGTCATACGGACCGAAAAATCTATTAGGGATGGTAAGCCTTATTAGACACCCCCCCAGAGAAGACGAAGGCAGAAGGGCAAAAGGCGGACACGCACCTCTGGGAATAATAAATGATAACAAACTCGCGGTGACCACCTGGCCCGACATCTCGAATGTGTCGGTATCCAGAGGAGAATTGGTGGGAGTCTTGAAACAGATGGGACCCTAGGTCTGATGACCTCAGAAGATGAAGTCATTCGACAACCACAGGAACCCTAACAAGTAGTGTGACTTTCATAATGACCATGGTCATAGAACAGAAGACTGCATATCCCTCAAGATGGAAGTCAATGAACTGCTTAAAAAAGGGTACCTCCGGGAATTCCTTTCTGACAAAGCCAAGGAGTTGCTAAACAGCCAAGACGACGACGCCTATGCAGAACGCAAGGGCCCAGACTCTCCCCCGAGACACGACCGTGTGAACAATGTGATATCCGGAGGATCAGAGATCAACGAGATCTCTCATGCAGCTGCAAATAAGAGCACAAGAACCGCAAAAAGTAGCCCAGACGTCCAAGGATTCAATTGGAAAAGCCATGTAAGGAAATAATCAGACATGGTTCTAACTCCGCACCATGACCCCTTGGTTATTTCCTTTACGGTGGAAAATTATTTAATGAAGAGGGTACTTATCGACAATGGGAGCTCCAATAACGTACTCTTCTTAGGGGCATACACAGACTTGCGTTTAACCTAAGAAGTCCTAACCAAGAGAGCCTCCCCACTTGTAAGTTTCAGTGGAGAAGTCAAGAACACTACAAGAGAAGTTAAGCTTCCCATCTACGTGGGAGGAGTAAACCTCTCTACCAGATTCTCCATGCCAGGCTGTGCGTCTGCCTATAATATGATCATGGGAAGACCCTGGATACACGAGATGGGCGATGTGCCTTCTACTTTGCATCAAGTGCTGAAATTCCCGACACCCTGGGGAATCAAAGAGATGAAAGGAGATCAGGAGAATGCCAGATCGTGCTATTAGACTTCCCTAAAAGGCAAGACGACCCCCTTATAACAATTACAGAAACCACCTCCAACCATACACACTGAGGAGCCAGAGGTGAAATAGCTTGATGAGGTATCCCTGGTACTCGGGAATGCGAAAAGGAGCCTTAAGATAGGATCAAGACTCCAAGAAGGCCTACGATAAAGGCTATTAGACTTCTTAAAGTCCAATTTGACTGCTTCGCCAGGTCTCACGTGGTTATGTCGGGCATAGACCTAGAGGTCATAGTGCAAAAGCTGCAAGTAGACCCAAATCACCCCCGGTAAAACAAAAAACGAGAAAATTTGCATCAGAGTAGGAATCCATCTTCAACGGCGAAGTCAAAAATCTACTTGCAGCTGGGTTTACCCGAGAAGTCCAATACCCAGAATGGCTAGCGAATGTCATTGTTGTCAAAAAGAAAAACGACTCTTAATAAATCCTGCCTAGAGGACCCATTCCCACTACCGCACATAGACAAGCTGGTAAACGCTACAGCTGGGCACCAACTAATGAGCTTCATGGACGCTTTCTTCGGATACAATCAGATCCTCATACACCAGGATGATCAGGAGAAAACCTCCTTCATGACCTCACAGGAATATACTGCTACAAGGTGATGCCCTTTGGGTTGAAAAACGCCGAATCCATGTATCAAAGGCTGGTCAACATGATGTTTGCTGACCAAATTGGCCAGACCATGGAAGTCTATATAGACAACGTGCTGGTCAAATCCCTAGAAGTGGAAGATCATATCGCCCACTTGTAGCAAGCTTTCTCAATGCTTAGAAAGTACAATATGAAGCTCAATCCTTCCAAGTGCTCTTTTGGAGTAAGCTTCAGGAAGCTCTTGGGGTACATAGTGATGTGTATATATTTTCATGCATAATTAGGTTCATTTTATCTTAGTTTCATCAACTTTTAGGTTGTATATATGGCATTTAAGTCCTAGAATGCATTAGTTTGAGTCTAGAGTCTAGTTTAGGAATATTTTGCATTTGCATGCATTTTCTTTGCATTTTGTAGGTGCAATTATGGATGTATCTATGGAGGCTCTAGGGATGGATTCAAGGTGGATTTGAAGCTAAGAAATCAAGGAAAAAATGAGCTAAAGGCTATAGAAGATCTGAGGATCAACAAGTCATCAAAGAGGAGCAAGAAGCCATCAAAACTGCTAAAGGGGAGCTCCCATCGACCTCAAGGTCGATGGCCAACTACCTAAGGTCGATGGTTGCCTAACTTTCCAGCAACCAACACCCTTGCTACCAAAGGGAAGCTCCCATCCACCTCAGGCTTGCTCTCATCGACCTTGGAGGTTGATGGCTGACAACCTTTGTCGAAAATGCCCTTATTTGAGGGCTTCCTCCACTCTCTCTTTAGTATAAATACCTACCTATGTTCCAAGAACAAAGAGACTTTTATTTTAGACATTTGAGACACTTCTTGAACGTTGTTTTGAGATCTAAAAACCTTGTAATAACTCTATGTTTGTTTGAGTGATTTGGATCTTATATTTCTATCTTTCTCTCTAGATCTATTCTTCTAAAACCATGGGAGCTTAAAGACCCATTTCATGTCTTTGTATTTCCATGACTTTTAGTGAGTAGATCCTTCTTGGATCTTGAGATATGTTAGGCTAGGGTTAGATCTAGGGTTTTAATGGATGTTAAGGCTAGATCTTGGTATAGATTTCTACTAGATCTAGTTTACTTCTTCAAAGATTATTGCTTGCTCTTTGACGCCTAGAGAGTGTTCGATGAAATGCTTGAGAGAACTAGATCTATGTCTTTCACTTGGGCCCATGAGAGTGGATGTTACCTAGGTACTAGATGGATAAAACGGCTTAAGTTATACTATCACATGCATGCTTAGATGGGCAACAAACGAGAGTTGAGCCTTGTAGTGTGTATAGATTAATAGTTCTCCGTCACGAGAGTGGATTGATCGATTATTAAGGGACCCTTGATATAAGAATAGCTTTGACCCTCTAATAAAGACTTATCCAAGTCCATTACTTCCTTAGATTGAATCCGAACGCATAACCATTGTCTCAAGATCCTATTTTTCTTTTGTTTAGATCCAAGTTTACTCTTTGCATTCTTTTACTCTTATGCTATTTTGTTATTGCTTTCCTTTATGCACAATCAACATGGTTACCTTTGATTTCGATTAAGTTTAGTAGAGACCCATGACAATCTCTTACTAGATCACCTTCTAGACTAGAACCCTTAGTATATTCTCCTTATTTAGGTTCTGTTAGTACAAGCCTCTAAATCCTTGGACGACCCTAAAATACTACAATTGACCTCGTTCTCTTGCGGGATTGAGCATAAGGTATTAGGTTTATAAATATTAAACTTTGACACCAAGAAACCTTTACATCACATAGTAACGTACTGGGGAATATAGGCAAACCCAGAGAAAATTAAGGCAATTCACTCTATTCCCTCTCCCACAACTCCAAAAGATGTCTAGAAGCTGACAGAAAGGATTGCAGCTCTTAGTAGATTCATATCCTCACTCTCAGACAAGTCTCATGCATTCTTCGAACCTCTTAAGGACACCAAGAAGTTTAAATGGGACCAAAAGTGTAAAGACACCCTGCTCAAGCTCAAAGAGTACCTCACCACGCCGCCTCTCCTCCTCAAACTCCTGGACGAAGAACTGCTCTTACTATACCTGGCTATCTCTGAACACTCCGTAAGTGCCATATTAATTCGGGAAGAGGGAAGCAGGCAACATTCGGTCTACTACGTTAGCAAGTCATTTCTCGACGCATAAATGAGCTACAGTCATCTGAAGAAATTAGCCCTCACCCTGGTTATGGCAGCATTACGTATAAAAACCGTGTTGCACAAGCCAAAAGTATCTGGAAGCCTAGCTAAATGGGTGGTAGAGCTAGGAGAGTATGATGTGATCTTTCGCTCTGCCTCTACAATAAAATCGCAAGTCCTAACCGACTTCGTGACATAATTCTCTCAATCGATGACACCCGAAATAGAAGAAGAAATTAGAATCTAGCAAGAGAAAAAGGGAGTAGGCGAATGAACACTTTACATGGAAGGATCAAGCAACATGAGAAGAGAGACAATAGGACTCATGCTTGTATCTCCAAACAGAGAAGTTGTGTCCATAACAATGAGATGAAATTTTAAAGCCAACATTATTGAAAGCGAGTATGAAGCACTAATCGTCGGGCTCAGCTTGGCAAAAGATCTAGGAATAGAGAACCTGAAGGTTCACAGTTCCTTGCTAATCGTAAGCAAGATGCAAGGCAATTACAAGGTAAAAGATGCGAGCATGGCCAAATACCTGGCCATAGCAAGAAAGCTCATCGACTCATTTCAAACGTGCGAGCTCAAGCAAATCCCCAGTGACCAAAACTCGCACGTCGACACTCTGCCCAACCCGGCCTCGACCTTGAAAACTATGGATCCAATTAGTATTCCCTTACTTATACTCCAGTGGCTAGCAACGAATCATGTTGCAGAAGTATTTCGAATTTCAAACATCGAGGAAACCGGGAACTGGACGAGTCTTATTATCTCTTATTAGAAGAATGATATACTGCCAAACATAAGAAGCGAGTGTAGAAGGATGAAAAGAAAAGCAGCACACTACTGTCTGATCCAGGGGAAACTCTATAGAAGATCCTTCTCCGGGGCATACCTTAAGTGCGTAAGTCCAGGGGACATAGACTTGGTCCTTCGCAAACTACAATAAGACGAATGCGGATCCCACTTTTGTGGCAAGATCCTCGTGCTCAAGGCTAGAAGAGCTGGATTCTACTAGGCTACCATGGTCGACAACGCGCTCTAAATGGCCAAACTCTGGGACAAATGCCAAAGGCACGCCCCAGTCTCCAAACTGCAACTCGAAAACAGTAAATCCATCAATTCGCCATGACCATTCATGAAATGGGACATGGACATAGTTGGAAATTTTCCACAAGCCCCTGTTCAGAAAGAGTTTTTACAAGTAGTAACAAACTACTTCTCCAAGTGGGTGGAAGCAGAAGCCATGAGCAATATCATTGACGTCCATATCAAAAGATTCCTCTGGAATCATTTGGTAACTCAATTTGAGGTGCACTAGGAAATCGTGATAGATAATGGCCTTCAGTTCACTAGCGAAAACTCAAAAGTTTTTGTAAAGACTAGGGCATAAAGCTGAGTTTTTCAACGCCCAGGCACCCTCAATTGAACGGGCATGCCGAATCCACAAAAAAAATTGTGGAAAGCCTCATAAAGAAACGCCTAGACGATGCCAAAGGCACCTGGGTCGAAGAAATTCCCGTTGCATTATGGGCTTACCGAACCACCACTAGGATGGTACAGGCGAGAAACCCTTCTCTTTGGTCTATAGATCAGAGGCGGTGTCCCCTGCCGAAGTCATTGTCCCTACAGTAAGGAAAGAACTTTCATCCCAGAGGAAAATGAAAGCTAATGGCCTTATCCCTAGATCTTCTAGACGCCAAGTGCTGAGTAAGAGGCAAAGTGTTTACCCCTGTTCACTGGGCCAAACAAAAAATGAAATTGTATAACCTGAGCAGGGAGCATTCCAAACCTACTTACCCAGACGTGGAAAGCATCACAAATTTGTTGAACTGGCCCCTTTATTCTAAAAAGAAAGGGTGAGACACGACATTATGACCTAAAGACTTATAGTGGCTTAATGCAGAAAGCAGAGTGGCCACCCAAGAGTGGCAAAATGCTACCAAAACCTTAAAAAGTATTGTCCAAGGACAAAGATGAATGGTTCAAAAAAGGGGGAATTAGTATGAACTCGAACCCCATGATCCTAAGTCTCTTCAAAAAGCTTTAAGACACTTTCTTAGGTAAGAAGGGTGAAAGAATAACCAAAAGCCAGAGGCTGGGCAGATGTCGAGAGGCAAGGCAAATGCCAGAGGTTGAGTATATGCCGAAAGGCTACAGAAGCACCAGAGGTTGAGCAGACACCAAAAGGCTAGCGAAACGACAGAAATTGAGCAGATGTCGAAAGGGTAGTCAAATGCTAGAGACTAATCAAAAAGTCAGAGGCTAGACGACATTAGTCTTCAAAAGCCAGAGGCTGAACAATAGTCAGAGATCAAACGACCATACTCCAATAGATATAGCAAGTGGCTTACATAAACAGATAGCTAAAGCAGGAGTATAAAAGGAAAAGCATTAACAAAAGCCACAAAGGGCCTATTGTTAAAAGTCTAAAATAAAAGCCCCAAAGAGCCAAAAAAGACTAAGGCCTAAAAGGCCAAAAGAGTTTTATAAAATCCCACAAGAGGCATAACAAAGCCCACGATGGGGCTGGTATCATAGGTTCTTAATAAAAGCCCTAAGGGCAAAGCATAAAAATAAATTTTTGACTCTGGGGGGTTAGGGTTCATTTAGGCTTAGTCCAAAGAGGGTAACTTTTCGGCATCAACATCGGCTAGGTTTGAGGCGTATGGGGTAGGAAGAATCACAAGCTCTTCCTCCAAGCTGGGAGCTGGTTGGTTGTTAACCTCAACCTCGGTTTCCATCACCAGCTTGTAGTTATCAAATTCCTCTTGCAAATTCTAGGAGCCCGTGTTTCCGTTGAACTAGTCCCTTGCCATCTCCCAGCGTCCTACGATCTTTGCACTATTGACAGCCATGGCGTTCTCTTCAGCAAAGACATTGACGCTGGCCCTGAGTTGTGCAACCTCCTTTTCCTTAATATTTTTTCTCCATAATTAGTGCTTAGGTGCAGTCAGACTCCCTTTAGTTCATGGATTCCAACTATTTTGCCAGGTTCTTCATCTCCATCATCTCCTTCTCCAGGCCTGCCAACTTTTGCTTCTCAGCCTGAAGCCTGCGGATGTGGACCTTCACCATGACTCTCCATACTTTCGTTGCCTCCATCGACACTTTATCCTCCGTATGATGGAGGATGGTAGTCATCTGACAGACGAAAAAAAGAACAAGGTTAAAGGCAGTGGAGACAAATAAAAGATCCAGAAGATAGGAGCCAAACACTTACCTCCAGCATCTTCCTCTGGAGGAAAGAGAGCACCCAGACAGAGTCAGAGCGAGAATAGGAGACATCCACTACTGGGAATACCTGAACCTTCAGCTATTGCAGGGTATTATCCATGTAAGAGGTAGAGAGAGATGAGAACCTTGTGCTTACGCCTTTCTTCTTATTAGCCTGGGAAAAGGAGATGTTAGAATTGTGCTGAGACCTCCTCTTAGTGCCTGTCACGAGGGTCTCCTAAACCTCCACATCCACGGAGGTAGACGTCTTACCCAAGAGCCGATCTTTGCTGTCCTTACTACCTTATCCCTCTTGAAGTCCTCCATCACCTTTGATGCCGAAACTGCCATTTTCCATGCATTATAAGAACAAATGTTTAGACAACTTAAGAGAAGGATAAATATAAATCATGAAAAAGGCAGAATGAAGAAGTAAACCCCAAACCCTGCTTTACGCTAGAGCCTCTGTACTTAATAAGAAGGTGGTGCTCCTTGCATCAAGTTGAAGCTAGAGTACATGCTCTATTTTCTTCTTTCCTCTCTCGAATTTGTCTCTCGAGTCCACTGCAAAAAAAATCAATAAGACAATGGTTAGAGACATGACTAAAAGGAAAACCAAAAGAAGGGGCTTATCCTAGATCTACCAGTGAGCTTCCATAAAGTAGAGAACCCTGGTTCTCCACCTACATTCATGAAAACAAACCGTTGGGCCCAAGGTTTGTAGAAGGCAACACCTTTGTTCTCTCATCTCTCCAGTTCTTCGAGAATTGGAACATTGGCCCTAGTGTGAAAGTAATACCTTCCTTCACCAGAGGCAACACAGGAAAAGTAATTGGTGTACAACAGCTCGTCAACGCCCACGTCGAAGCCATGGAAATCATTCAGCACCTGGACTGCATTCAGTATTCTCCATGAAGGGGGATTCAGCTAGGAGGGAAGATCCCAAAGTGGTTAGCCACAATGACGACAAGGGCAGGGAGATTCACCTTCACCCCCGTCTCTAGATATCCCTCATACATGGCTATCTCATCACAAAGGAATGAGGAAGTGTACTCATCATCCCTTGCAGCCCCGAGGATAATGTGCTCTTGTAGAGAATATTGCTGCCTCTGGTCCCCAAGTTCGTCTTCCCCGATTGTAGAGAAGGGACCAATCATGAGTATAGGAGGAGCAGGAGAGAAGATGACGGAGATCAGTGCATGCCCCATATCCTGCAGGCTTCCCGACGATTCATCAGACTCATAGGAGGGCTCTTCCCTCAGTAAACGCCTCCTACAAACCCTAGCTCCTACCGAGGAAGAAACTACGGGAGAGAAATCTTCTGCTCGACTCGCCATTTACCTGATAAGAGTCCACATCTCAAATTGTGGGTTCAAAAGGTTAGGCTCCTAGGAATTTATAAAACCCTAGAACCCTAACAGAAGACGTGAAATCCTAGGCTAAAAATAAAAAAAGAAAGCAATAAGAGCAAACCTGAATTCGAAAGATATAAGGAGTTGGATGCATGAGAAGAATTTGCTAAAAGAGAACTGGAGAAGAAGAGGATCGCAAAGAGGAAGCTAGACAAAAATGAAGATGGAGAAAAAGAAAATGAAGGAAAAAGATAAGTATCGAGAAGTAAAAGAAAAAAAAGGAAAGAGGATCACGCGCCATGATTAGACACGGATCTCGGAAAGTCTCTTTCCTTCCTTTCGAAATCTTTCAAATCTCATCCAACGACTACGATCACCTAGCCGTTAACGGAGTGAATATCGCAAGCATTGCTGAGAACCCTCGATTCAAAACCAAGATGACGAGGGCATCAAGCCAGAAGCAAGAAACTTGGATAAAGCTCCAAGAACTCAAGGGTAGAGGAAGCAAAGTCACTACGTCGTGCCAAAATACAAGGGGAATAATTTATTCTCCAACTTCGGATTGAACTCTGGCAATAAGGGGCAAACTGATGGGAGTATTTTAGACCATGGGAAATCTCCTGGGTTCAGCATCAATACGACATGCCTTAAGCCAAAAACAGGAGAATGTCGATAAAAGCAGGAAGTCGGGAGTATGCCTATGGGCAGGAAGCCATACTACTATTCCACCCATGAAAAATAAATCCTAGGGAAAAGGAAATATGTCTAAATATTTAAGGATATACACAGTTTTTCGAATTCTAAGGGGATAATCATCGACAAATCACTATAAATACTAGACCTAAGGGTTGAAACAATGTATTCA
Source organism: Anastatica hierochuntica (assembly GCA_900406275.1). Taxonomy (NCBI): domain Eukaryota; kingdom Viridiplantae; phylum Streptophyta; class Magnoliopsida; order Brassicales; family Brassicaceae; genus Anastatica; species Anastatica hierochuntica. Next base: position 15,563 of record OVAN01000384.1, read on the forward strand.
AAAAAAAATCCTAGACAGTAGATATTCAGTTAAGAGAACACAAATCTTTGTAAGGGTTTTAGACACCCAAATCACATTGTACCTTGCTTCTCTTGATCAATACAAAACGTCTTTCTCTATTTCTTTTACTTTGGTTATGATCTCTTGCTTCCGTAGTGCTTCCAAAGAACATCCTCAAAAAAATCCATAACATTCTTCATCGCCATTTTCACTCTTTCTATGCTCATCTTCTTTCTACGGTCATCGCTCTTTGCCCTAGCACTTCGTTTTCAGCTCTTGATAACCGTAACCGAAGGTAAACCCTAGATTTTATCCTTTTCCATTTTAGCTCGGAACCTAGTAGCTCTCATTTAGTGTTTAGGTTTTTCACCTTAGGGTTTCCTTTTTGAGTATGTGGTCTGATATAAAGACCTATTTAAGGTAGATGGAAGGCTCTCCTTAAGAATTCTCACATGTGGCTTCTTCCATCGGCGATAGGATCTGCCAAAGGTGCCTATTGAGAATCGTCTCTTTAACAAGCTTTTAACCCGAAACTAAGGCACGAGGTTGAGCGTATGTGCCATCTCTATATGCACCTAGCTAGGTCATGCTCTTCTTCGGATTGGCCATAGCTCTTGTATCACGACTGAGGATATAAGGGATCTGAAGCAGGAGTATTCCCTCCATGCTTCGATGGTTGTCAAGGCTCCTAAGGATGGTGAGTTAGCCACAAAATGCCAAGGTGACCAGACGATAGTGTATGAAGGCTATCTCGAAGAGGGATTGAACAGGAGGGTGTGTGCTCTTGTTATGAAGTTAGTGAACCAGTTCGAGATATGCTCCTCTCAGTTGAATCATTCGTTTTGGAGAATCCTCACAATCGTCCAGGTCTTGATTGACTTCCATGATCTTAATTTTGGAGTTAATGAACTACTATACTCATACTATTTCTCGCTCGTGTCTCCTGGCGAAGTTCAGTACTACTTCCACCACAGAGTTGCTGCTCCGATCGTCAAAACTTGAGGAGAGAGGAGAAGAGAAGAGAAGCCTTTTCAAAAATATGAACTTAGAAGTTTGTTTTTATTTTTGTGGGTCAAGAACCTAAGTTCTCCAAACTTTGCAAGCCCACTGGTAGGCCTAGGCTATGATTCATTGTTAGTTTACTTTCCTTAACCCGGACTTTAATTCCCTGCTCATTTTTTCTTTTTGCAGAGATTTTAGGAGACAAGGTTGAAGAAGGAGAAGGAAAGGTGGTCGTAGCTCTCAAGATTATTGTTGAGGAGAAAAAGGTTCCATTCCTTATAAGCTCGAAGGCTTTTTCACAAAGACACATCTAGGGTATGCGCTTGTCATTCTGCCTTCTACTTTTATTTCCAATTCGGATTTTGCATACTTACTTTGATCTTTTGTGAAATAAATATGTCAGGGTAAAGCGACAATTCCTTGGAGGACTTTAGGAGAGCGCATGTAATGACCCTCAATAAGAATTAAGAAATAGACGAGATCTGATAAGTGGTCGAAGAAGAATAATAACCAAGAAGACGAACCAAAGAAAGATTTGGTGAATGTTTTACATATTAACGGTTGAATAAGTATGGGTAAAGCCTTTGAACGGCTCTGCCATGAGAGAATTGTACAGGAATTGAATAATGGAGATAAGCATTATCGGGAAATTCCTTAATCATCGAGAAGATCGAGAATGGAAGACGAAATGTCATAAAATAGGAATCCAAACCCATAAAACTTAGCCAAGTAGCCATGGTCAGGACACAAGTGAAATTGAGCGAGCGATAAGAGTCTCAAGACCATTTGAAGAGGCTTGCGGAATGCTGCTAAGGAACGTCCGCAAGATTTGCCGAGAGGTTGGCCGCGTAGTGTGAAATGGAAGCCTAGTTAAGTTGATCTGCTTGAGAAGAACAAATATTTTAAAGTTGGATATAATGAAGAACTGATGGCAGGAGAAGGTTCTTCGAAAAATCTCGTGAATCAGAAATGCCAATGGTTCGGCCTAAAACTCTCAAGACGGGTGAAAAATTTTATCGGAAAATTATTCTGAAGTTGTTAAGGAAAATAACTTTAAGAATGTTTTATACATATTTTGGAAGGAGAAGATAATATTTTGGTTGAACAAATAATTCTCCGACAGTCCGGATTAAACTTGGTATAACCGGATCTGAGCCGAAATTATTCGGTACATACGAATAAACATTGGACGGAAGCAGGTAGTTGGGTGGCGCTCTACGGACACGCCATGACGTGTTGAGTCATCTATACACCAACTTATTTCCTATTGGTTGGAAAAGTGGCCACCTCCTCTCCCTTTTCCATAACCTTCACGTCCCTCCCCCTTATAACCCCTCCCCCTTTGTTATTTTTCCTTCCCACATGTTAACTAGCTATTTGGTTCTCACCTAGCCTAACAAAAGTAAAAAGTAAGCCTTAAAACCTAGTTTTAGTTTCTGATTTAGTTTTTAATTCTTAGATTAGAACTAATCCTTAGAATGGGACTAAGTAGTTTAATTATTTCCGATGATCCGAACGTCTGAAATCTAAATCTTTAAGTTATTTCACTAGAGTTTCAAGGAAACTGATCGTGACATAGGAGCGAATAGAGCCAAATACGGACAAATCGTTTCAAAGTCTCGAGAATCCAAACATGTCCGGGTGAGTCTCGTGTATAAGATGGATAGTTTGGTGTGATTAGCGCCTACAAAATAAGAGTAGTGTATGAAATTGTAGAATCTGGATATTAATAATAAATGATGCGAACATAGGTAAATGGTTAATGAGAATGATATGATGGCATGATGGATATGTGATGTGTGTTGCATGATGATTGATGGTATGATAATGACGTTGATTATGTGTTGCATGTTGCTGTGAGAGATATTGGGCTATATCGTTCGGGCCTCGGCTTGGAGGGTATAGCATATATATGATGCATGTTGTGAATTGTATGATTGAATTACATCGTTCGGGCTTTGGCTCAGAAGATATAACATGTTTGTGCAGGTGTAACGTTTACGTGCATGTATCTTGATAGGTTCACTTGTTCAGGAAGCCGTAAGTGATGGAATGGTTAACCGGGTAGGTGACCATGGCATTGTTCACGGGGTAGGTGACCATGTAGGGGGTCACCGGGTAGGTGACCCAAGAGTTCATGGACTCTCCTTCGGGAGTGATCCGTGAGGTACCGACATTCGGGTAGAATGTTAGGAAATTCACTAGTATCCTCTTTATGGTTATCCGGATGGGACTTGTTCCTTGGCCAGACACTGGATGCTAGCCGGGATGATCACCCAAATGCATGCTACACGATGATGTAGGAGTGATTATTTTATTTGTCGGGCCGTTAAGACTTTGTGTCTTATGTTCGAGGTTGATAGTCACAGAGGGGACAACTAGTGGCAAAGGAAAAGCCTAGCCGATTTAAGAGATCTCCCGGGAAAGGTCGATTGGGAAGTTCAGGAGTTCAACACTTCAGAAGCGTGTATTATTTGATTGTTTATTTACCACCAACTTGCATTATTGATTGCCTCATTTCTTGATTGAATGATTTATGCATATTGGAGGAAATTTATTTATTTGTTAGGAAACCTGCCTCACTCAGCAAATTAGTTTCTCATTATATTTGTTTTGCAGGTAAGCCTTAGTGGATATATATTGAATTTGGGAGTAGTGCTGCTGGCATAATGTCTATGCCTTTTAAAAATGAGTATTTATTTTAATAAGTTACGTCTTAGAAATGGTCGACCGTGTATTTATTTTATGTATTTGAACCTAAGTAATATATGAATAAAATATGTTTATCAAATGCTTGGGTTCCATATAGTTACTAGTCATAGTCCAGGACAAACAAACTAGCGATTTCGAAAACGGGCTTGAAAGCTTTAATTTGTGTCTGTAATGATACATGTTCTCAGACGTTTGATCTTGGGGTCTCAGATTTGTTTTGGGAACCTTAGGTCAAGTGTCTGGTAGCATAGTTGTAGCATCTTCGATCGAGACGTTTTGTTATGGTTAATTTGTTGGTTGTGCATGTTTTTGTTTGATTGTTGCACGGAAGATTAGTTGACTTTGACCTAATCTTGGTCGGGGGTGTTACAACGAAGGTGGTATCAGAGCATGGTTCTGCATGTTCACATGAGATCCTGTTTTTAAATGTTTTATCATGTCAAATGTGTCACAAATGGCAGTTTAGGAAGCCAGCATCCTCCTTTTATTAGGTAAGTTGGGGTTAGGATTTACCCTTGGTAATGGTGAAAAATCTCTTCAAGACGGTTTGATGATGAAGAGACGGAGGAGACTCTACAAGGCAATGAACATCATTATTCAGAGAATGTAGAATGACACCTTGACATGGAGATGTCCCACAGCTACGATGTTTCATATTAACTTAACCCAACACACGAACGTGGAGTTAAATAACTCCCATATGTTGTAAGAATGAATGATGAGACCAGAGAGGAAAGTGCGGAAATTCAAACACAAGTACCATCAAGGCATGCTAAACCTGAGCCAGGACAAAATGCTATGGGAGTTTACAAACTATATGATAGAAATCATGAAGATGGACAAGATACTGTGAGGTGTACAGATCCGCTAACTACTTTGGTTCACAGTCTACTTGAACGAATCAATCAACGGTCTGAAGTAATGGCAAATCCACTTACCGAGCGATCAACATCACCTTCTGAGTATCTTCAGATGGTAATAGTAATGAAGAATCTTGGAACTAGAATATACCCTGGAGGCACTAACCTCTTTGAAGCTGAGGCATGGTTGAGAGATTTAGAGAAAAATTTTGCTGCAACTTGATGTCCCGAGGTATTCAAGAAAGATATCGCCGTTTATTATCTGATAAAGAATGCTTTAGATTGGTGGAATAATATGGAGAAACACAATGAAGGAAGATGTATCAGAACGGAGAATTTTAAGAAGGAATTTGAGTGGAAGTAATTTCCAGTGGATTCACTGACAACGCTTAGGTGGTCTAAGTTTACAATTTATAAAACCTAAGCCCACTCACAATCCCGCAAGAGAACAAAGTCGAGTTGTAGTATTTAAAGTTACACTAGATATCCTAGTCTAGAGGGTCGATTTAGATGGGGATTGTTACGGGTCTCCACTAAATCTAGCAATCAACAAGGCCAAACGTAATTGAAAAGCATAAATAAAAGTAATAATTAAGCAAGCAATAAGTAAAAGCAAGAAAGGAATGAACTTGGACGCAATCAATGAAAAAGATTGGATCTTGAGATAGTAGCAATGGGTTCAGGGTCAATTTAGAGATTTAATGGACTTTGCTAAGGGTTTATTAGAGGATTGAAGTTATTCCTAGGCCAAGGATCCCTCCTTAATCGATCTACCCACTCTCATGGCGAAGATCTATTCACCCATACACATTACAAGTCTCAACTCTCGTTTGTTGCCTATCTAAACATGTAAGTGATAATGTTCCTCAAGCCATTTTAGCCATTTAGCACCTAGGTAACATCCACTCTCATGGGTTCAAGTGAAAAACATAGATCTTGTTCTCTCAAACATTTCATCAAAACCCTTTCTAGGCATCAATGAGCAAACAATGAACTTTGAATAACTAAACAAGATCTAGTAGGAATCTATGCTAAAATCTAGCCTAATCATCCATTAAAACCCTATATCTAACCCTAGCCTACTACATCTCAAGATCCAAGAATGATCTACTCACTAAGAGTCATGGAAATCCAAAGACAAAGATTGGGTCTTTTAGCTCCCGCGTTCTTAGAAATAGATATAAAAGAAAGAGATGACGAGAAGAGATCCAAATCCACTTAAAGTATTAAAAGTAGTTATTACAAGAGTTTGATCTCAAAGATATTGTAAGTTCTTAGAAAATAAACAAGGATATAACAAGGATAAAACAAGGATATGTTCTTGGTTCACAAAAGAGGGTATTTATACTAAAGAGGGGAAGAGTGGGTGCCCTAGAAGCAAAATATCCCATCAAAGTGTGATGTTATCGCCCAAAAGTAGGCTACTATCGATCTTGAGGTCGGCAACTGCTCATTTTGGGTAGCACAGCTCCCAACTTAAGCAGTCGTCAACCTAAAGTGAGTTGTTGTCGTCCTCAGCTCACTTTGGCAGCTTGTGGCTTCTTTTTTCATCCTTTGATTGCTCATAGAATTTGGCTCATCTTTTCCTTGATTTCTTTGCTTCAAATCTATCTTGAATCCATCTCTAGAGCCTCCATGAATCCATCCAAAAGTGTTACCTACAAATGCAAAGAAATGACATGCAAATGCAATATGATCCTACACTAGACTCTAGACTCAAACTCATGGATTCTAAGACTTATGTGCAATATATACAACCTAAATGCGGATGAAAATAAGCCAAAATGCACCAAAATATGCAAGAAATATGTCCACATCCACACCCTCGGTCTTGCCCTTTGATTGTCCTTAATTGAACAACAAAGACCAAACCCGTAAATGAGGTTTGCAAGTGGAAACTCAAAACCAAGAGAAGAGAGAAATTCCTTATGCCCAATGTCTTCACAACAGGTCAAATGGTGCAAAGATCATCTAAGAGCCTATGTAGTTCTCCATTATCTTCATAAAACCTAACTCTTAGAATCTAAGCTAAGCATCCATAAACTATCTCATCGCCAATTCCTTTTCACATTCAATTAAGCTTAGGCGTGAGTTCTTTACCTATGGGCAATGCATCTCATCAACTCGGTTTTGAGTTCAAAGAAAGGGTTTAAGTAAAGAAATTCAAAAAGAAGCGGGTTCACACAATTTGAAGTGTTTTTTCTCAAACAAAAGCAGTGCAAGATAATAGGCAAAAGCAAGGTGGTAGCCGAACAATTTATGCATACAAAGCATTTACTTCCTCTGATTGTTTCCACCTCATTGCTTCCTAAGGATCTAAACACTTACTTGATATACTTTTCATCCTAGAACTTGAAACCATAAACATTTTAGTTAACCAAACTCACTCATTCTTTTTTCTTTTTGGTAGACAACTACATATTTTTAAACTTTCATACTTCCTAGCTACTAACCTTCTTTTTGATTTTAAGAGTCACTATCTAATCACTTGGATTCTTTCTTTCTTTTTGTTTTTAAGGGTGGACTCTCTAAGCTTTTTAGTTTCTAAGGTTAGAGCTTAAACTTAGTATTAATCTCTAGTGCCTTTTTCTTTCACTTCTCTTTTCTATGTTTTTCGATTTCCTTCTTTCTTTTTCTTTTTCTTATTCAAACAACCTAGGATCTTATATGCATTAAGGAACATCCACTTGACTCTATACACATAAACCATTCCCAATACTTCTACAAACCCAAAACCACAAAGATTTTCCCCTCCTATGACTCTAGCTAGCCTCAAAGTGAGGCTAACTCTAAGGAAGTATCCTATTTGTTGTTCAACTTCATATCACTCGGGATTTTTCCCGTGTGTGCACTTTCCAAAAGAGGCCTAATATATCAAAATATTATTGGGTTTTGAAGGAAAGGTTTAAGGGTTTTCAAGGGCCGGTCACTACTCTAAAGATGAGAGTAGCCATTTGAGCTAAAAAAGGTAAAAAAGGTTAAAACATAGCTCAAATGTTAGTGTTTTCCCATGGTCTAGTATAGAAAAGCCCATAAGAAAGATATTAACATTCATTAAAGGCCATCTTAGATAGGAAGTAACTCAAAATATAGCTTACTTCCACATTCGCGAAGACCTTTAAGCGGTAAATTCCAATCATGAATTTTCCTAAGACACAAAGTGGTCTATGCAACATCTTACTTCTTGTGATGGCATTGGTCATTGAGCAAAACTCAACTATCTTTGAGGTAATTCTATCATTGTTCCCTATGCAAAATGCAATCCTATATGCTCTTAACAAACTAAGTATTTACAAATGCATGCAATCTATATGCAAAGCTTTGAAAATAAAATGAAAATCTTTTTGGTTTTTTTTTCGAATTTTTTTAATTGTTTTTATTTTTTTTCACAAATTATAAGTATGTACAATGCATGACTCAATATGTGAAGAGAAAAAAACATCAAAATCAAAACGGCATCAGTACTAAGCCCCTCCCCCGGACTTTAATTTCACCGTCTCGGTGAATTTTAAACTGTGGGAGTGACTTTTAAAATTACACACTAAAATGAAAATATGCAACGATATTTACAAAGGAATGTTGGCGTAACTTGTGACAACTCATATGTATGAGTGTCGAGTGGAGTCGATGGATGGCTCTTGGTATGAAGCTCTTCATGGTGCTTGAATCCTTTGCTCACTTGGTTCTTGAATCATCAAGGGTGGGTGACATTTTCTTGTCCTATTGAAGCCATTTTTCGGATCTACAAAAGATAGTAGATATTGTGAGTACAAAATTTCTTTAACGAACGAATGTAAAGGCTTAAGAAGGATTTAGCTTTGAATCAAGTTTAAACATTCAAGAGCAAGTAATACTAATTCTTGACTCTTAGCAACTTCCTTAACTAAAACATTCAATCTAAATGCTATAACAAATCGATGCACATGGACCGAAATTCTTCTTCAATAATCATCAAAATAATCTGTCACTTCTTAGCTTAGCATTTCCAAAATTTCACAAGTAACCGAATGATGCATATGTCATGAGTAAGATGCCTTTAAAATTCACCAAGAGAATGTCCATTTAAATCATTAAAATACATTTACTAAATCCGGATAAGTGTGAACTTAATACAATTTACCCAAATTCAATGGTAATGAACAATGCCAAGGGTTTCAACAATGAATAACAAGTAAAGCAAGCTTCATATCATAGCAATGGTAAATCCAATAATGAAGGTTCAAAAGCATTCATTTTAGCTTATTAAAATCGAAAAATCCAAGCATTAAAGGACATCTCTTAAAATTTGTAAAATTTTGAAATCTTCATGGATTTCAAGCATATGTACCATAAATTCAACATAAGAACCAATGAAACTAATTTTCCCCAAAATTTTCTCAAGAACATTTTTCATAAGCATTATTCATCAAGAAGAACAATCCATGAATCAAGCATTTTTAGTTGTTTTTAGGAAGATAAAATCCATCAAAAGTCATCAACTAAGCTCTAGCTACCAAGATAACTCACAAGCAACATCGAATTCACTTCCTCTCGTCATAATCGAAAATCATCATCAAGAAGAGGAGAAGTTTTTATCCATACCCTTGGTTTCTTGATGCAAATATGAATGTGAGAAGTAAAGAGCTTGTGAAATGCTTGCAAAGGTGGATGAATCTTGTGAAAAATCTCAAAGTTTCTCTCAAGGTTCTCAAGAACACAAAAGCTTAGCTTAAAAGGATGAAAATGTCGATGATTTAAGCTAAGAGAGAGAGAGAGAGATAGTTTTTGTTTTTTAAACAACATGTGCCATTCATGTTTAAGTGTTCAAGTTGGTGATATTTTCAAAAATTGTTAAAATGGTCCTTAGAAGTTCCTTTCATAACCAATTGGCAAAAGTTTATCAACATCACCTTTAAAATCTTGAAATCCAATTTTTGGCGGAAAATCAAGTTTAGCTTTTGAAAGATTAGGACCAAAAATTTTTAAATGGATCAAAATGAGTTAATTTTTTTCAATCAAACTTTTGCAAAGTCACTCTTGAAATTCTTTTAAGGTGGTGAAATGCAAGTGTAATGCTTGAGTTTAAGAGAACTTACCTAGCACAAAGAGTGTTCTTAAAATAAAGTCATAGTGACTTATAGAAAGTGCATTTGCCAAAATCCATTGTGGTTTTTGATCCTTGACTTGGATGAACTCCTTTGGCACCTAAGCTTGAGCAAAAGAATGACTTTGGGACAAGATTGTTCCAAGACATACCATCTTTATTGAATTGAAAAGCCTGAAAATTAAAGGCTTAAAACGAAATATGTACAAAGGATATGCATGACATTGCCTCTCAAATTTGCTTATTTAAGGTCTTTAGCTTGATCATTCTTCTTTTCTTTTTAGTGGATGAAGTGGAGGACCATCCTTTCAAATTCGGGTCTTCTTGGTACCTTTTTTGTCGCATAATCCCTTATCTTGAAGAAGTTCGCAACTCCTTTTCCCTTGTAGACATTTGGGTTGTAGCCACTTTTGAAACTTGAAGATCCAAGTTCTAGCATGTCTTCTTTTTTTAGCTACCTTCTTACTATGAGTTTTAGGCATTTCCTTTGCCTCTCCTTGGTACATTGTACCACAATACCCAATTTCTTTATCAAGATCGAGAATAGGGTAAGATACAACTTTGTCAACATATTTCAATGTCAACTTTTTTTTGCTTCAAAATCAATTATGGCACTCGTGGTTAACAAGAAGGGGGTTTCAAGTAGAATTAGGAATTTAGCTTGATGGGATTTGCTATCCATTACCACAAAGTTACTCTCCACATAAGTGTTTCCCACTCTTAGCTTCACATCTTCCAACTTTCCTATTGGAACTTTTCGTGTGGCATCTTCCAAAAGTGCGGGATTACCCCTTCTTTGATTTCACTTTCCAAACCAAGCTCCTTTACATGGTCTAGAGAGATCACATTCAAACTAGCGCCAATATTCACCAATGTATTCTCAAATTGGGAGCCTTTCATAGCACAAGGTACGACAAACCTTCCTCCATCTTTGCTCCTCTTTAAGAACTTCTCTCCCACTATATAATTTGGGATATTATTAGCTTGAAGCACCTTCTCTACTCTCTCTATGGTTGCCAATTTCTTCTCTAGATTTTCCTTGACCCTTGCATCAGTTTTATCCATCTCATATCATTCTTGAGGGATGTGTAAGTCACAATCAAGTTTCATCTTCCGATAGAGCACCCCTAAGATCTCCTTCGTATAGTAAGCGGTACTTTGTAGAAGAATAATCCAAGACACAAAATTCCTCTTTGTTTATGTCCATCTAACTGGCACGTCACTAGGAGGTCTTGGTTCCTCATCTTTCCTCTCAACTGTCTCTTTCCTTGAGACATTGAGTTTCTCTTTCTCCTTGAAGCCTTCATCTTTCTTAGCTTCCTTGAAAATTTCTTCCTTAGTAGTCTCATCTACAAAAAAGGCTCTTTCTCAATCTCAACAACTCCTTTAGCCAAAATAGTGTCCTTCTTCTCAAGCTCGTTTCCAATTGGACAACTTGTCTCTTCAACTCAAGGTCAAATGCGGCATGACCTTCCTTATCAATCGTGTTTCCAACCAATTCCACATTCAAGCCATCAATAGCCTCATCAAGGGGATTCAAAAATAGATTCTCAAAATCATCAATAATCTTCTCCTCTTCAAGAGTAAAGACAATACCGTCCCATGGTTGAGGAGTGTTGTTAATTTCTTCTAAGAAAGCATTGCAAAAGTCCTTGCTAGGCTCTCCCTTTTCTTTAGTCGTGGCCTTTCCTTTACGATCCGATATCACTTGTTAGAGTTGGGAATATATAACCTTAACATGTGAAGCAAGAGCTTCATGCTTGAAGTTCATGTCTCGGTATATAGACTTTATTTTCACATTCATCTCTCCAAAACTCTTGTTGAGCTCGGCCTTGGTCTCATTTCGTTCTTCCACTAGCGTCTTAAGCATAGCATGATTCTCTTACTCTTTGGTAGGATGGATTTGTTATTGAGGCTTTTGGTAGTAGTCTTGCTTAGGTTTGAATTGGTACCCTTGTTGGTTAATCTTGGGACGATTGACTTGATCTTGTGGATTCTCTACATTAGTGTTTTGGCAGGATAAGTTGTTGTTGTTGAAAGGCTTGTATCCTTTGTTGTAGGGTTTTTGGTAGTATTTTCCTTGGATGTAGCTCACTTCTTCTTGGTTCTCACCCTCTTGTCCTTCAACTTCGGCATCCGCAAAGTGAACACTTCTCCCTGTTTGTTGAATGAGCCTATCAATCTTGTCACTAACCTCCTTGATCTTGTCTTCCTTAAATTCCCAACTTCTAATCGTTCTATCATAATCATTCCCATCACAATGATCGCTTTGGACGAGATTTTCAATAAGTCTCTCTCCTTGATTGGCAGAAAGACTAGCAAAGCTTCCCATGGAGGTGATGTTCAAATCTAAGCAGTACTTCTCATGGATACCTCTATGGAAGATTTGAAGTAGGTTGCCCTTGGTAATACCATGGTGAGGACAACTCCTTAGGTATCCATTGAAGCGGTCCCAAGCTTCATAAAGTGACTCCATTCCTCCTTGTTTGAAGGTAGAGATCTTATATCTTATCTTTCTTGTCCTTAGGGGTGAGAAAAACTTAGCCAAAAACCTCTTTTTGCATTTGTCCCATGTTGTGATAGTACAAGTCACAACGCTTTTTTACCATTGAGAGGCCTTGTCGCTTAGATGGAATGGGAACAAAGTCAATTTGATTACATCTTCCGCCAATACATTAATCTTTACAGTTCCGCATAACCTTTCAAATTTGTCCAAGTGCTCTAGAGGGTTTTCCAATGCAAGACCAAAGAATCTAGCGTTTTGCACCATATCGATCAAGCTTGACTTGATCTCAAAGTTGTTGTTGCAGATTGGTGGGGGTCTTATACCCATCATTTCGCCATTAGTGAATGGCTCATCACCTTCTCCAATCCTTGGTTCATCTCTAGGGAGATGGAATGGATGGTTACCTCGGTCCTCTTGACCAACGAAAATCCCATGATTTGGAGGGAGAAATCGCTCTTTTTGAGGATTCTCCATAGGTAGAGGATTATCTTCTCCATCTTTTTGATTCATACCCAACCTTCTTAGATGGGCTTGTCTTTCTCTAGCTCCTCTTTGTCTTGATTGTTGTCTTTCAATGAGTGTTCGGTCAATGTCCAGAAGTCTTGTATTTAGCTCACTTCTTGACCTTGTTATCATGTACCATCACAAATCAAAGAAAATCAACAAAAGAAAGTTAGAACTTAAATATAATAATCGAAAAGTAAATCCTAGTCCTTGAAATCTAGAAATCTCTTTGACGATTCTAGCTAAAGCCTAAATCCCCGGAAACGGCGCCAAAACTTGACAACGCTTAGGTGGTCTAAGTTTACAATTTATAAAACCTAAGCCCATTCACAATCCCGCAAAATAACGAGACCAAGTTGTAGTACTTAAGGTATCGTCCAAGAATTTATAGGCTTATCTAGAAGAACCTAAACAAAGAGAATACATTCGATATCCTAGTCTACGGGGTCAATATAAATGAGGATTGTCATGGATCTCCACTAAATCTAACGATTAACAAGGCCAAAAATAATTGAAAAGCATAAATAAAAGCACTAATTAAGCAAGCAATACGTAAAAGAAAGAAAGGAATAAACTTGGATGCAAAAAATGAAAAAGATCGGTTCTTGAGATAGTAGCAATGGGTTCGGGGTCAATCTAGAGCTGTAATAGACTTTGCTAAGGCTTTATTAGAGGATTGAAAGTATTCCTAGGCCAGGGATCCCTCCTTAATCGATCTACCCACTCTCATGGCTGAGATATATTCACCCATACACATTACAAGGCTCAACTCTCGTTTGTTGCCTATCTAAAAATGTAAGTGATATTTTTCCTCAAGCCCTTCTAGCCATCTAGCACCTAGGTATCATCCATTCTCATGGGCCCAAGTGAAAAACATAGGTCTTTTTCTCTCGAGCATTTCATCGAACACTTTCTAGGTATCAATGAGCAGGCAATGAACTTTGAAGAACTAAATAAGATCTAGTAGGAGTCTATGCCAAAATTTAACCTAATAATCAATTACAACCCTTGATATAACCCTAGCCTACTAGATCTCAAGATTCAAGAAGGATCTACTCACTAAGAGCCATTGAAATCCAAATATAAAGATTGGGTCTTTGAGCTCCCATGTTCATAGAAATAGATCTAAAAGAAAGAGATGAAGAGAAGAGATCCAAATCCACTTAAAGTATTAAAAGTAGTTATTAAAAGAGTTTAATCTCAAAGATATTGTAAGTTCTTAGAAAATAAACAAGGATAAAACAAGGATATGTTCTTGGTTCACAAAAGAGGGTATTTATACTAAAGAGGGGAAGAGTGGATGCCCTAGAAGAAAATTATTCCATTAAAGTGTGTTGTTGTCGCCTAAAAATAGGCTACTGTCGACCTCAAGGGCGACAACTACTCACTTTGGGCAGCAAAGCTCCCAACTTAAGCAGCCATCGACCTAAAGTGAGTTGCTGTCGAACTTGAGGTCGACAACTGCTCACTTTGGCAACTTGTTGCTTCTTCTTTCATCCATTGAAATCTCCTTTTGGTTCCATAATCTCCCATAGCATTTGGCTCCTCTTTTCCTTGATTCCTTAGCTCCAAATCCATCTTGAATTCATCTCTAGAGCCTCCATGAATCCATCCCAAAGTTTTACTTAAAAATGCAAAGAAATGACATGCAAATGCAATATGGTCCTAAACTAGACTCTAGACTCAAACTCATGGATTATAAGACTTACGTGCAATATATACAACTTAAATGCGGATTAAACTAAGCCAAAATGAACCAAAATACGTAAGAAAATATGTAAACATCATGACCAATTTCGATTAGAGACTCGATTTTTGGATTTAACTCAAGGGAAACAAAATGTTCTAGAATATGAGGCCGAATTTACTCGACTTAGGAGGTACACTCCTTATGGACTTGGAAAGGAAGGCTTTATAATTAGAAATTTTTTAAGGGGTCTACGGCCAGAATTGCGGAGCCGACTACAAATGGTGAAGTTTGATAATTTGTATGAACTAGTGGAGCAAGATTTGAGTGTTGAAGAGGTAATAGTTGCATAACAATTAATAATGGAATCAATGATAGAACCTGAAGAGAAATGTTTACAAGAGATACAAGAAATCTTTGAAGCGTAGTTGAATAAGGGACGAGGTTGACAAAGAAGTCAAGGTGGAAGTGAATCCAAGGATGGTCTTCTTAGTTGCTACAATTGTTGTCGACCCGGGCACTTAGCAAAAGTATCTCGAAGCAACCAGTACAAGAAGGGCACCTCTAGTTGCATTACATGTTACTCATGCGGAAAGATGGGTCTTTATGCAAAGTCTTGTCCTAGGAAAAAATCTATCGTGCAAGTTGCACTTGCATAGAGAGTGAAAGGATCAACTTCCAAGTGTAAGACAATTGGTAAATAAGTAAGTACTTTATTTAGGAAAATCTGAACCTTCACCGCCTCACAAGGGCTCAGATCCAGGTACGTTGGGTTTTAACTCATTGGGTGTTGATTGAGATGCATGTCTTGTGTGTTGATTGAGTGATTGCATAATAATATTGCGCGGTAGAACTGCATGATAGAATAATATGATAAAAGTATATGATGTGTATATGATGAAAAAGTAGAATATGGGTTTTGGTTGATTGAAATTTTTTTGAAAAATTGTTAGGTGATGGATACACCTATGTTTCGTTCGGCACCGTGAAGGTGTCGTTAGTTGTCTTGGTGTAGTTAGGACTAGTTAAGTCCTAGAAAGCTTTTATGAAAATAAAAGCTTAAGTGTGAGTTATTAGAAAACTTTATCCTAAACCTTCATTCCAAGCTGGTGATGATGGTTGATCATGAAAGTATGATGTTGGAGTGTAACGAGAGTGAGCCTCAATATTAAGTGATGAGGAAACAATGAGAAGGATTATGAGTGGAATATTGAGGCATTGGATAAGAAAACATTAGAAATGGATTCAAATAAAAGGAAGTTTGTGTGGAGAACTAGAAGACGACAAATGCTCGGAATAAGACAGAAACATGTTGTGCATCGAAGACATGAATGAGGAACAAATGTTTAGAGAATGATGGCGGATGTAATGCCATTTAGTGATCGTGGCATTAAGTAAGATATGACGGAGCAGTCTAGGGAAAATTGATGGAGTAATGGAAGGACGAAAGACGAAGACATATTGAACGGAAATTGAACTATCGTATGTAATGGACTACATATGGGGTAGAAACTAAAATAAAGGGAAGGATATGTGATTCTGGCCATGGAAGATATTGAGATCCTAAAGTCATGGTACAAAATGAGAAGTAAATATGAGGACATAGCATAATTTTAACCACGGAAAACAAGAAGAAAAGGATGATGAAGATTGGAATAGTGGAAGTGAGAAAGATTTAGAGAAGAGTTGGGTATATCATGAATAGGATACCATGGTATAATAGATGGAAATCGAGGATGGAAGCTCGGGTGCTACTTCATAAGGAGAAAATATCTAAAGGAAAGACAAGAGACCAGTTGGATGGTGTGAGACGCTTTAATTTTCATGTTGGAATTTTGAAGGAAGAGTCGACTTAGAACAAATCTTTGGGAAATTTAATGGATTGAAAATGTTTTCGGATTAGTCTAAAATGGAACATAAGGAGGTGTAGGAGGACATGATCGAAATAAGCAAAAAAAAGGATAGGCAGTGTAAGGGGCGGACACTCACATATGCTAGAATGGATAAAATGCATGTTAGAGGATGCTGAAGATGATTGAAGTGATGAAATGAGGAAGCCAAATGAGCACTAATTAGACAAGTCAATGGAGAGAAAATCATAGGGCGATATCTAAAGGAGATGAATGCATAAGATGAACGTGAGGAGAATAAAGTTGGTGACCACACAAAGTATAAGGTAGAAGATGATAAAAACTCTCCAAACATTAGGAGAAAAGAAAAGAGAATGGATGAGAAGAAGAATCAAATGTTGAAGAGTGAAGGAAAAGGCCGTATAAGGGCGAAATAGAACAACGAATCAAGAGGGGTAGTTGTAACATCTTTTGTCGGGTGCAAGTTTAAGGTTCCTTGATTTGTCGTGCATGTTCTTGTTTGATTGTTACATGACCGATTAAGGTAACTTTGTCCTGATCCATGCTAGAGGTGTTACAATGAAAAGGTAATTAGGAAAATGTGACTATGATAAGAAGTATGACAAAGGGAGAAAGTGGAAATTGGAACGAACAATGAAATCAAAGTTGTTGTAGCATTTTCAGTCTGGTGAAAGGTTAGGATTTCTCGATTTGCCATGCATGTTCTTGTTTGATTGTTGCATGGTGGATTGAAGGAACTTGACCTGATCAAGGTTAGGGTGATACAACGAAGTGGATAAGTGATTGAAAGAAGAATGATTATCAATATGAAATGTGACTGATGGAAGTTCAACATTGGAGAATTGTATGGCTTAAGTACGAAGGGAATTGGTTTTGGAAGATTGAATGGAATGCAAGGGGCAAGTGGTAGCAAGGAAGAAAGTTCTACACGAGCTGAGGAAAGAAGGAGAACAGATGGAGAAATATAAAGATAATGAAGAAAGGGAATGGCAATGATCTAGGAAACGTGGAATGGAAGTTGATATGATCAATCAGGATAATAAGTTTTCTTTAAGATTTTGAGGATGATTCTATCGAGGGGGGGGGGGAGAAGAATGTAATGACCCAAAATAAGAAGTAAGAAATACCCACTTATAAATACCCACTCTCCCTTTGCTATTTTTCCTTCCCGCATGTTAACTAGCTCTTTGGTTCTCACCTAGCCTAACAAGACCAAAAGGTAAGCCTTAAACCCTAGTCTTATTTTCTAATTTAGTTTTTAATTCTTAGATTAGTATTAATCCGTATATTAGGACTAAGTAGTTTAATTATTTTCGATAATTTAAACGTCAAAAATCTAAATCTCTTAGTTATTTCACTACAGGTTCAAGGAAATTGATCGCGATATATGAGCGAATAGAGCCATGTACGAACAAATTTTTTTTAAGCCAAACCACCTATCGAAACATGTCCAAGTAAGCCTTGGGTATAAGATGGATAGTTAGGTGTGATTAGCGCTTACAAGAATAGTGTATGAAATCGTGGAATATGGATATTGATAATAAATAGGACGAACATAGGTAAATGGTTAAAGAGAATGATATGATGGAATGATGGATATGTGATGTGTGTTACATGATGATTGATGGTATAATAATGATGTTGATTATGTGTTGCATGTTGTTGTGAGAGATATTGGGATATATCGTTCGGGCCTTTCCTCGAAGGGTATAACATATATATGATGTATGTTTTGAATTGTATGATTGAGTTACATCGTTCGGACTCTGGCCCAGAAGGTATAACATGTTTGTTTAGGTGTAACATTTACGTGCAGGTATCTTGATTTGTTCACTTAAGGGATGGAATGGTTAACCGGTTAGGTGACCATGGCATGGTTCACCGGGTAGGTGACCATGGATGGGTTCACCAGGTAGGTGACCCAAGAGTTCACGGACTCTCCTTCGGGAGTGATCCATGACGTACCGGCATTCGGGTAGAATGTCAGGGGATTCACTAGTATCCTCTTTCTAGTGATATGGATGGGACTTGTTCCCTGGTCAGACACTAGGCGTTGGCCGGGATGATCACTCGGATGCGTGCTACACGAGGTTGTAGGAGTGATTATTTGAATTGTCGGGCCGTTAATATTTTGTGTCTTCGGTTCGAGGTTGGTAGTCACAGAGAGGACCATTAGTGGCAAGGGGCAAGGGGCAAGCCACGCCGATGTATGAGATCTCACACTCGAGAAGGATGGATTGGGAAGTTCGAGAGTTCAACAGTTTAGAGGCATGGATTATTTGTTTGTTTATTTGTCGCTTACATGCATTATTGATTTCCTCATTGCTTGATGGAATGATTTATGCATATTGGGGGAACATTATTTATTTGTTAGGAAACCCGTCCCACTTGGGGTATAGAATTTGTTTTGGGAACCTTAGGTCGAGTGTTTGGGAGCATAGTTGCAGCATCTTCGATCGGGATGTTTGGTTATGGTTAATTAGTTTGTTGTGCATGTTTTTGTTTAATTGTTGCACGATAGATTGTTGACTTTGACCTAATCCTGGTCAAATATGTTACTGCGCAGGCGGCCTAGACGGCGAAGAAGGGATCCAACACTTAGGCGCCTACTGTTGAAGTGGAGGAGATTCCAAAGACCAGATCTACTAGAGTTAAATGGAAATCACGGGCCAAGACTCACACCACCCCTTCTCATTCCAAGAAGCAGAAAAGGATTTCAACGGGGTCTTCTCCTCTTGCCCCTATCGACATTGCTGAGGCATGGAGCTTTTGAAGACAAACGTTCAACCCTACCTCCTACAAGGACGTCACTTCAATAGGGGTCCAATACCATCTCTAGAATGAGATGTTCAAGGTAATCTTCTCATCGTTCTTCAACTTATTATGGATTAAAACCATGTTTTGCACTAATGGAATCTTTTCTTGTGCTAGATGGTATCCTTTCTCCATCATGTTGAGGACATGATTGCCATGGAGGCAGCTGAGGCAGGGAAGAAGATGCCAGAGGAGTAGATCCTATGGCTAAAGGAAGAGAAGACCCGGACTGCTACCATAGAGAGGGGGATGAAGGAGCTTAAGAGCATGGCACTGGGTCTGGAATCAATGAACCAAAGGTGGAGGAGCACCATCATGTGTTGAAAAAAAAGAAGGTTGGCTTGGAGGCGGAGGTCTAAAAACTCAAGGCTTAGGCGGACACGTTCTCAGAGGAGATTGTGAAGGCAGTCAATGGGCCAAAATTTTGTACCGCTGGGAGATGTCCCGATATTGAATCAAGTGGGCCACAAGCTCCTAGAACCTTGAGGAGGTGTTCTCCATCTACAAGGTGGTGATGAAGGTGGAGGTTATGGTGAATGGGGACTCGCTCCTACCATTGAAGATGAGCCTTCTATTCCTCCAGTCCATGGCTCCATTGATCCAGGGAATCTAAATGCTAATCCCGAGAAGTCGCCTGCCTCCAATACTCCTGCCGCCTCATCTTGCTACCTTCACTAATAAAAAATCAATTGTTTCACTCTCCTCCATAGGGGTTGTCTCTGTTTTTAAGACTTTTTTGTTGCCCCTGCGTTGGCTTGCTTTTATGCCCCTCTTGGGCTTTTTTATATTTTATTTTGGATAACTGATAACATTATTATTTGACTGTTTTATTTGGATTTTTACTTACTTATTTGCAGTGTTTAACTCTTTTTCAATATGGAGAGGTATTTTTCTCGTATTTGTAATTTTAGGGACTAAACAGGTTAAATCATCAAAAATGATAGAGAAACATTCTTATTTGACCTCAATCATATCACCAAGCATGTTTCATAGTCAGATCAAGAAGATGGAAACTCAAGTGCTCGAGTTTCGCATGTCAATCTAGACAGATTCTCAGTGTTAGAATGATCTCCTACAAAGTAGATCTTGCCTTCATTGGATTGTGCTGAAATTTGGACTGACTATACCATTTTGAGTGAGATTACAAATGCAAGTAATTTGAAGTGATTCAGGGTTGGGACCAAGATTTTATAAGCGTCTGAGTGGAGACATGTCTGTCTGTCGGGGAAATGAAGCAAGTGGAGCATCCATGCCAGTTCCGATCGAGTGGCATGAAGTTTTTCGCTAGTCGCGTGTCTATTTTTGCACAGACCGATGGAATGGGTACTTCAAGGCTAGAGACATATTTTACTTCATAACTTTTGGTTCACTTAATCAATTTCAACTCCGTCAAGACCGACATAACCAAGGATAACCTAAGAATATAAATACTTTTTTTTAGCCTTTTGGGTGAGAGAGAGCCACATTTTTAGCAGAACCGTCACAAGAGTTTAGGGAGTTTTCTTTGTTCTTCGCTTTTTAGAGACTTTTTGAAAGATTCGATATGTAATTCGATATAGAGAAGATTTTTAACTCTACATTTAATTTATGATGAATTAATTTATTGATTGTTGTTGTTTTTAGTGCTCCATGTCTGAGTAATTTACTTATTGGATATAAAGTTTTTCAAGGAGATCATGTCATCACAGATTGCCAATTGTTTGTTTAGGGATTCATATTGTATTTGTTTCGGTTTAGTATACTGCATACTAACTTTACAGCACATTTAATATTCTGATCATAGGAAGATTTACATTCCAAAAGCTTGACAAATCACACGAAAATAATCTTTGACAAGCTAAGTTGCAAGGAGACTTCGAAAGTAGACTGCTTTGGCTCAGTGAACTTATCGAAACTTGTATCCATATAATACATGTTTAACTTCTGCATGGATCGTGCAAACATCAAGTCCCTTGGTTGATTAGACATAGAATCTCGAATCTCGAAAATGTAGAGGATTTATGTAAGAGTTTTCGAGTTCAAGACGTTTCTTAAATTCTAATCCCTAGACATTAAATTTTCTTTGATGCATGATTCTCTACGAATTTCCTGAATGCCTAATGCTTTTTCTTCTTGATTTACAATCCTTTGACTGTTGTTGTCTTTTCATTATTTCAATCACCAAACCTCTTGTATTTTCAATTGTAGCTTAAATCATTCAAAGAATTTGTTGTGTACGACTCAAGTCCTCGTGGGATTGATATCTGAAATACTATAACTATGCTATGCACTTGCTGCTGTAATGTCGTTTTTTGGGTAAAACTTGATATTGCTTCAAGCTTTCTGGCACCGTTGTCGACGACTTGATTCATTGCCTACGAGTTTTACTTTGATTTTAGTCTACGACACTTTTATTTTTAATTTTGACGTCTTTTTCGTTTTTCTTTGCAGGTTCTACGATAAGGAGATCTTCTTTAGACGATCCATCTATAGTCAATCCTCTAATTGATATAATAGAACGTACCTTGAGGAGACTAAAGAGAGAAAGAGTAGCTGCTATGGAGAATCTAAGCCCGAATCCTCCTCACGGACAACCACATCTTGTGGACAATCCGACCATTCTCGATGAACAAGGAATTGTAGTTGCTGGCCATGGACTTTCTGTCGCCCCTGCTGCTGCTCCACACCTTCAAGACAACCTTGGTTCTCTTGCTGGACTTCAAGAAGTCCAAGAGAACCCACAAGGACCTCTTGGTACTGCCCCTATTTTGCAAAACCAATTCGGAAAAAGAAATATACATGTTCGAGTGGATAATAAAAAAAAAATTTCAGCTGGGAATTTTGTGAGAATATAACAGCTCCCACAACTACTTCAAGCCTTACTTAATAAAGTTTTGCCACAGATTCAGCCACCTCAAGGGCGAGCTCAATAGAATCAGCCTCGTCAGCCTCATATGATCAAGACTTCGATTCTTCTGATGCTTTCTTCTTGGAAAGAATCCAATTCGTCCTCCTCGGACTCAAAGGATTGATTTTAAGATTAAACCTTAGATCATAACCTTGGTGAAGCAAAAACAATTCCATGGACTGCCCACCGAGCATCCTCTTGACCATATCGACACAATTGAGGAGATATGTAGCATTACGCGCACAGATGGGGTTTCACCGGATTACTTCAAGTGCAAGCTCTTTATATTCTTATTGAATGATAAAGCTCTTATATGGATGAAGTTGTTGTCATCTCAATCCATTACTACTTGGGACGAGTACAAAGCAGCTTGCTGAACCAACTCTGGCTTACAACAAGCACCTACTGAATCATTTTAAGAAGCATTGGACAGATTCAAGTAGTATACAAGGGATTGCCTGAACCATGGTTTATCTAAAGGGAACCTATGGAATATTTTCTGCAATGGTATCAACCAGAAGTACAAGATTTCTCTAGACATAGCCAGCAATGGAAGTTTCATGACTAAAACCATGCTCGAAGCCAAGCTTCCGACAGAGAACCTTACTTCCAGTGATGCTAAAAGTGGTCCTATTTATGACATGAATGCACGAGAATCCAATCCTTCAACATAAGTTGCACAAATTTTAAAACTGAAGACGATGATCTATCAACTTCTGAGAAACCGTAGAGAACTACATGCCATTGAGACCATTGGAGATGCGAATGGAGCTCCAATTATGGAGTATTTAGAAGGTGAAATATGGGAGAATGAGGAAGAAGTTAACTACATTGGTGGAAATTTTGGAAACAGGGGATACAATAAACTATATCGATAAAATTCAAATATTTCATACAGGAACACTAATGTCGAGAACCCTCAAGACTTGTTTTAACCTCGTAAAACTGCTCCGCAAGGAGCTTCCTATCAGCCTAAGCAGCAATACTTTAACAAAGGAATGTACCAAGTTAAGAAAATGTTCACTTATCCTCAAGCTACTGCATTTAATCAACAAGAAACTAAGCTTGAGACTATGCTTACAAATAAGTGAACCTATAAGGAGGTCAACTAGAGTCTGGAAAACATCCACAATGAGCTTACAAATAAGTATGAAGCCATTTCCACTCATGTCCAGAAGCTTGAAGTTTAGATTGCTCAAACAAGCGAAACTGTCAAGAAATAGGAAAACCCGGTGAAATCCTTATGCAAGGTCGCCAACTTAAAGGAAGTTAAGAAGGTCGTGTCTACTACTAAAACATCTCTTAATTACCACAATTCTCAAGTGAAATCACCTCTGGAGCATTTTCCAAATGAATCCAATAGAGCTTACAAGAAGAGACTCAATAAAGTTTCCCCTAGAGAAAAAATTGAATGTCCATGAAAGTTCTTCATTCATTTCTCAATAAATAGAGTCAAAATTGATGATTGCTTATGTGATATTGAAGCTAATGTGAATGTTATGTCACTTAAAATGGCTCAAGACTTAGGGCTCTCCAATGTTTTACCATTTCGATCTCTATCGAGTATGCCAATATGTCTACTTCTACGACGTATGGACTTTTGCTCGATGTAATGCTTGAAGTATGAGGGATTCTCATTCCCACTTACTCTCAAGTTGTCTTTACTAAAGGAGGGAGGAATAGGCCACTGATCTTTGGCTCCTAATTCTTAGCTACTCCTCGAGCAATCTTCGATTTTCCCCATGAATAGATTTCCTTGGAAAGGGTGAACATGATGTTTGGAGGATAAAAAGGTTATTCAAGACCCTGTAGTTAGCCACAGGAAGCAACAAGTCTCAAAGAAAGAAGCTCTACCCATAAAAACAATGATTTTTACAAACCTGGCAAAAACGGGTTAGAGGAGAGACACTTGTGCTATCAAAGTACAAGCTAACCCACTAATGGACGTGGATGAAGAATACGATGAGAACTACAAGTTCAAATTGTCCTATGTTAAATTCAAGATCATAACCCCCATTGGTTTTGACGTTAATAATGATGAAATCGCCAAAAAGAAGCTCGAAAATACTTTTAAGTTATTCCCAAAGGCGACCGTGGTTTATGAGACAACTGGCGGCACGCTTGATGGTCTCAAACCTCCCTCCATGCCATCAATTCCATAGACTAAAGAAGCTATTGGAATCACACTTCCTTTAGTGGAAACTGATCAAGCCTAAAAACTGAAAAAAGTTGAGCTAAAGACTAAAAAAACGCTTTGTGGGAGACAACCCACATGGTTTTTAATTTTCTAGGACTTATTTAAATGTCTAATATTTAGTTTTAAATTTTGCAGGATTTAAGAAAAACAAGAAGAAAAATAAACTAAGATTCAAAGACAACGACAAGGAAACCAGAATGATGTTTCCACTGGGTGAAAACTGATTTTACTCCAGTCTATGCCAAAAAGGAGGCCTCGATCGAAGGGGAGGCCAACGTGCCTTAAACTCGCTTTTTTTAATTTTTGCGAGAAAGTGGCGAATGCATTTATACCATCTCATGGACCATTCTATACACTTATTGGAGACTGGAGAATGATACTAAGGCCTGCCAATCGATTCAAGGTTTCAAATAAAAATGCTCGGACAAAGTGGTGATATCCTTAACAATTCAGGAGAAACAATTGAGAAACGCCACAAACTGATCATATTGGAGCATTACATTAAATCGATCGTATATTTTGGCCAGCCCGTAAAAGTCCCAAAAGAGGTAAAACAAAACCCTAAACTTTGTTTTTGTTAGCATATGTTATATGATAGGTGATATGCCCAAGAGAAATTGGTCTTGGAATAGTCAAAGTCAAAAGTAGCCCGGAGGATCAAGATTCATAACTAATGGAGATATGGTCATTTCTAGTAGCCACCAAGCTAATCAATTTAAACCATCTAAGATCCCCGAGCAAAGTTATCGTTTTGAACAAAACATCCTAGTTAGAGTTTTGATTTTCAAAATTTAATTTCTGGCTAACATTACGTTATTTTCCTGCTGGCCAATGAACTTGGCTAAGCCAAGAGTCTTTCTTTAGACGAGAATAAAGTTGGTGGAATGGAAAGTATCCTCACTAATCCGAGCTACATTCGAAGACCATCCCTGAACGAGTTATTAATCCGGTCAAAAGAAGTTTCAGGAATTCAAGAACTTCTAAATGTTCGTGTTTTAAAACTCTCGGCCAACACCACCGTAAAAAATGTTAAAAAAAAAATTCGGTACCATAAATTGCTTCCCAAAACACTTATGGACTGTTCGAAAATCAAAATGATCGTTCGGATTGCGAAACGGCTGAGTGAAATCATAAAACGGACGAGAAGAAGTATCCACCGCTCAATGGAGGATCGACCACCGGCCTGTGCCACCAGCTCATCGCACCGGTGAGAAGGCCCCCTTGCACTTGATCCTCCCCACTGGCTGAAGGAGTATCCGGCTCGAGTTCAAGCTAAAGACAACCACACGGTCGGTGGGAATGCTCTCGACCACATTAGACAACGCCTTGCTCCCACCGGTCCATGTCCTTTCCAGCTCTGGTTCTTGCCACATAAACATTTGCGGCCGGTGCCACCAGGTACGTGCCTCGACTCAATTTTTCCTAAACCGGTTTTAACCAAACCTAAATCTATTTTTCCAATTTTTCAAACCAATTTTAGAAATAAAGAAGGAAAAATTCAGTGTTTGGTTTTTTGTTTTAGAAAAATTAGATCTAAAACTATGAAAAACTTTATCTCTTTCTCTTAGAAGGTTTTAGAACCTTAAAGAATAAAAATTTCAAATCTTTGAGTTTTTGTTTATTTGCTAAACTTGGATTGATTTCATTTCAAGAATCTCATTCCTTAGATCATTCAAGCATTAAGGTATGCTCTCAAACTCTTATTTTCTCAAAGTTACAAGTTTTAGATTTTCATAGAATTCTTAGTTTTAAGCTTGTTTTCGCTTGATTCTTTCGGACTTATTTTAGAAAAGCTTCTTGGGTTCATGATTTGCACTGAGAACTAGTTATTTAACTTGTTTCCACTATATTTTTAGCTCATTTAAGACGAAAATTGTAGATTATTTTTCTAAATTTTCTTGTTTTAATACCATTTCATTATGTATAGCCAAGATAGGCTAATTATTTTGCATCATTAGTCAGTAAAATTAAAATATTTGGTGATGATTTTTGGCTAGAAGTTTTAAATCCGAAAATTGCCTTAGTATTTTGAGAAATTATAATCTATGCTTATTTGATTTTTTTACTTGTTTCTTATGTCATTGTGATGTTTTGTGGCTATTCCTAATTACTATCTAAGACATCTATTGATCCCTTTGAATTTTTCAAGAGAGTTAATGTCTCTTTGAGTTGTTATCTTTGTAGGACTTACCAAAATGGAGAATGAGGAGAACGTTATAAAATCGACAAGCATAGCTATCGAAAACGAAAACGCTTAAAAGATTAAGGAACCGAGTAATTCTTCAAAGAAAGGAAAATCCAAGAAGCCTTCAAAGGCAACAACAAAGAAGGACTCTAAGATGATATCAAAGAAGCATGGAAAGGATGTAGCTCTGGAGAGCGAAGCTACTTTAAATGATGATTCCAGAGAAGATGGAGAAGAGGTTCAAGGGGGAAGAAATGCGATTTATTTTAGTTTCTCAAGTGGCGAATGATGTGCCAATCCAACCACCTCCTAAGAAGCAATGAAAATCATGGGATAAAGGACTTAACCTCACGGTGATCTCACCTCCAGGACCAAGTAAATGAGTTGTTGGAACCAAGTTGGATCCAAAGATTGACTATGAGATGGGCATTTCTACAATCAAAATCCAAGGGCCATCGAAATTGGATTTCCTACACTTTATGCCTTAGGTTTAAGAAGAGACATCACTAGGTATTTAGATGCTTTGAAGTTGAGAGCTTTCATGGAGATAGTATTCTCGGTCTATGAAGAGTTTTCCAAGGAGTTCCTTAGTACGATTTAGCTTTCTTACCCGCGAGAGAAGACGATTCAGGCTCAAAACGGCATTTTTTCCTTCTCATGTAGAGGTACCGCCTATTCAATGACTATTGAATAGCTTTGCGAGATTTTGCATTTAGGTTGTTGGCATGAGCACAAGTTTAACTTTGACCACGAGTTCTATAAGGCTTGGGACATATTTGCTCATGAGAAACTTTGCCCCAGGAACTCTAAGGAAGCCAATATCGCACATCCGAATATTTGTTACCTGCATAGGCTTCAACGAATTTTCAGCAAGACGGAGCACAGTTCGATGCTTAGTGATGAGTTCTTAATTCTTGTTTCACCATTTGTGACTGCCCCTTAGAGAGCCAACTACGAAGCTCTTTGTGCTAGGAGGACAATTGAGGTGAAGCACGGGGTTGCTATGGAGACGAGAGAGAAGAACTACGCTTTTAAATTTGGAGAGATTATCACTGCTATCCTTAGCACCAGAGGAGTATACTTTACTTTTGAGACGCCCATGGAGAATTTTGGAGTGTTGGATAATTCAGGACTTGGGAGAGCTAGATTTATGACAGGATGGATTGAGGGTACCAAGTCCTTTGTATACCAGTTGATGCCTCTTTACGACATTGAGACAACTTGTGTCCTTCTTCTTTGCTCGTCACTTTCATCTCTGCAAGACGGGTGTACATTTCTCGACCCTTCTCCTGATCTAATTTTCAGGAGATCTTCAAAGTTTCCCATTCTTTCTTTGAAAGACTACCATCGATCCAAGGTCCTTACGGCCAAGAGTGTTGTTCGTGTAGGAGATTCAATTCCTCAGACCACGACTCTTATTGTTTCAGAGTATGTCCAACAAACAGAGCCTTTGGAGGATCTTCGTATTGCACTAGCTGATGAGAGAGTGAGGAGACCACATTTGGAGAGGATGATGGCCAGAGTTATACGTGTTCTGAGACACATTGTGCTAGGAGCTTTCAGGTACACTCACAGAGAGAGAGTTGAGCTAGTAGCTGAGGGAGAATTAGAGAGTTTCTCTCTAGTCTTAGACTTTGGACAAGACATTGCTGAGACATCCGACACTGTGCAGAGCGGCCCATCAATACACTTGGGCTATAGCCTTACTAATGCTCGAATGCAAGAGCCGAATGCTGTTGTGAGTTATACAAGAGGATTCTCACTCATCAGAATTTTTAGCCTTATATAAGGTGTCCTTGTTCGAGTGATTGTCTTTTTCATTTCTGTTTTTTTTCTTGAGTCTTTCATCCCTACTATAGATTACTCTTTGAACCGAGATGGTGAAAGGTATAAGTCCGGGAGATTTATCCGTTACTAACTTCTTTTTTCTTATGTATTTTTGTTTTTATTGAGTCATTTTGATGTTTTTATTGAGTCAAAACATGTTGGAAACTATATCTAATGTTGTTGGACTATTTTGTTTATGCTAACTTTCGTGTTACTTTTATAGTAGTTATTGACTGCAAATTTGTAACAGAAAACTTTTAGTGGATCATTCTACCAGGATGATCATATCCCTCTAGGATTCAGATTTTCAATGTTGACTCCATCTTAAATTGAATTTAATTGCTCATCTTGGGGCTTGGTATACTTTCATTGACTCCTCTTTTAGGTCTGACACTAAAAATTCATAGCGAGTGATTTCCTTTATATTAATTCTTTCAAATTTTATTGATTTAACGTTCCATGAAATGAGCAATGAGGCATTTATCAAAAAATTTGAACCTTGAAGACTCATAGAGAATTATTCCATTTGTGTTGAATTTATAAAGAAATAAAAGAAAAAAAGAAAAGCAAAAAAAAGAGATCGATAGAAAAAATAAAATGATTACCTAAAAAAGTAGGGAAAAAAAGATTTTTAAAGGAGCCGATAGAAAAAGTCAAATGATACCCTAGATAAGAAGGGAAAATCAGCCTCTAAAGCATAAGAATAGGACAGGATTGAGCTTTACGAAGGTTTAATGTGTTTTAGAACTTGTTTGAGTATATGTCACTTGTTCTTAGATCGATTTTCCATCGATGAGACCGCACCTTAGAAATAATTAGGGGCCTATGGAGGTATCGATTTTTTTTGTGATTTTGGCTTGAATTGGGATGGTTGCTTAATAAAGGGAAGTATGTGGAATTTAACCTCTGTATGTTGATGTTGTTGTATTGAGATAACCAAGAGGGCCCCGAGACAATGTTTTAGATGACAAAACGTATGTATCTGCGTTTTCAAACCTCTTTTTCGTTCTTAAATTTTATTTGCTTGACAACAAGAAAGAAGCTAATTCTAGGGGAGTTGATAACACTATTGTTTTACTATTCTTAGTTGGATTTTACTTATATATTTGCAGGTTTTTAACGATGTTTCGACCTTTATAGGTAGATTTCTCGTATTTGTAATTTTAGGGACTAAACAAGTTAAACCATAAAAATATATTTAGAAACATGCTGATTGGACCTCAATCGTATCACCAAGCATCTTTCATAGTCGAATCAATCAAATGGAAGCTCAAATGTTCGAGTTTCGGGTATTAACAACCAAGAAAAGTTCTCTGTATCAAAAATATCGTCTTGAAAGAGTTCTTGCCTTCATTAGATTGAGCTGAAATTTAAATTGAGGATAGAATTTTGAGTTAGCTTTCAAAATCAAGTTATTTGAGCTATTCCGAGTTTGTACCAAGAAGTTATAAATGTTTAGGTGGAGACATGTTTGTGTGTCTCAGAAATGAAGCAAGTTGAGTATCCACGCCAATTCCCATCGGGTGACATGCTTTTTTTCACCAATCATGTGTCTATTTTTGGCACAGATTGGTGGGAATGATATTTCAAGGCAAGAGACATATTTTACTTCATAAATTTTGGTTCACTTAACCGATTTGAATTCCATCAAGGCCGACATAACCAATGTTGACCTAAGAATGACATAACATTATAAATATTTGGTTTTAGCCTTTAGGGAGAGAGAGTGCCATGTTTTTTAGCAGAATTGTCACAAGCTTTAGGGATTTTTCTTTGTTCTTCATTCTTGAGAGACTTTGTGGAGAGATTCGATCTTTACTTCAATATAAAGAAGATTTCTAAACTCTATTTCATTTGTGCTGCTTGTCTGAGTAATTCACTTGTTAGGTTATTGGAGTTTTTCAAGTAGATCATGTCATCGTAGATTGCCAATTATTTGTTCAGGGATTCATATTGTCTTTGTCTCAGTTGATTATATCGCATGATTACTTTACAACGCATTTAGTAGTCTGATGATAGGTAGATTTACATTCCAAAAGCTTTATAATCACCTGAAAATAATCTTTGACAAGCTGAGTTGCAAGGAGGTTTCTAAAGTAGACCGCCTTGGCTCAATGAACTTTTCGAAACATGTAACCATATAATGCATGTTTAGCTTTTGCAAGGAGCGTGCGAAAGTTGAATCATTTGGTTGATTAGGCATAGAATCTTGATCCTCAAAAGTGGATATAATTTATGTAAGTGTTTTCGAGTTCTAGACATTGCTTAAATTCTAATCCCTAGACATTACGGTTTCTTTGATGCATGTTTTGCGTATTTCCTGAATACCTTACGCTTTTTCTTATTGACTTAAAACCTTTTTACTTTCCTTTTTTTGTTGTCTTTTCTTTATTTAACTCACTAAACCACTTTTATTTTCTGTTTTAGCATAAATCATTCATAGAATTTGTAGTGTACAATCTAAGTGCTCGTGGTATCGATATATGAAGTACTACAACTACAATGTGTACTTGCAACTGTAGTGTCGTCTTTTGGATTAAACTTGACACTGCATCAGTAAGCATTTCTTTCAGTTGATGCTTCCTGCTCAGAGCCCAGCGTTTCGTTGTTTTTCTGATCTGTCAAACAGGTGTAAGCATGGATGCTCCCTCCTCAGCACTCAGCGCTTTTGTGTCCTTTTGTCTGTTAAGCAGGTGTAAGCAATGATGCTTCCCGCTCGAATTTTTTCACTGTGCTGCCATGTGGTTTGGTAAGAAAGAGTTAGCAACGGTGCTTTATACTCAGAACTTTTGGCATGTTGCCTTGCGATCTTTTAAGCATGGGTAAGCAATTTTCACTCTTTCTCTTTTTCGAGTGCTTTCCCTCTTCAGTAGAGTATTTACATTTTTGCTTATTTTGTCTTTTGTTAAATGTTTTGCTTCTATGAATAAGGGTTTGTTGCTTTTTACTACAACTTTCAGTGAGAAATAGCAGTATTTGCCCCTTTCTTTTTACTGGTTTTCTTTGGTGAAAATAGTAGTTTTATTGATTAAATTTGTTCGTTGATGCAGGAGAATTACAAGAGCTGAATAGAAAAAAATTGAAAAGAAGATCAAAATACACAAGGAGTATCTGGTAGTGAAGTGGTGAGGGTCGGGAATTGCTTTAGAAGTAATAGGACTTTGGGCGTAACGTTCCAGCTGTTTGGCTGGATTTTTGTACTTAATTTGTAGCTTGTATGCCCCGGATCCTATTAATTCTATTACTTGGTAAGGCCCTACCCAACCAGGAGCCAACTTTCTTGCTACCTTGTCCACGGCGTTGTCAAAAGCGTGTAGTAGAACTCATTGCCCTTGTTAGATGGTTCTGGTCTTGACTTTCTTGTCTTTGTTGTGTGCTACCTCTTGCTTGTCATACCAATTTCTGAGTATGTCTTCTTTTTCCTCGGGGGTTGAGTGTTCTGTCCTAACTTTTTTCACTCTGACTTCAGCATGGGCCACTGCCTCTTATCCGTAGACAAGGAGAAAGGGTTTCCCTTATAGCAGTCTTGGTGGTTGTTTTGTACGCCAACAGAGTCACTGTTAGTTCCTCCATTCAGTTGCCTTAGGCTTCTTTCAGGCATTTTTGAAGAGGTTTACTATCGATTTGTTAGTCGACTATGCTTGTTCATTGGACTGTGGGTTTCTAGGTGTCACAAAACTCATCTTTATGCCCCATTCTTCGAAAAACTTCTTGAAATTGTTGCTCGTGAACTGAGGTTCATTATTTATCACTATTTCTTGAGTAGTCTCAAATCGTGTTACCATGTATTTCTAGAGAAACATTTTTATTTGGACATCGGTGGCGAGGTGAAGACTATGTGGGTGGTTCTGGAGGTTATCTTGGGTGATTCTATTAGGTATGGCCTGTTATTCATCATATCTAACCACAATTGTAGCCTACGGTGTTCCTTAATGATTCTTCATGGTTACATTCGATCCCTTTCCCATAGTGGCTTGTTGCTAATGACGGCAATCTTTGTTTCTCAGTTGGGAGGGGATTTACTCTTTGGCTTCTCGGCAGCTTTTATCTCTCATGTAAGTCTTGAGGTTGTGGTGATTTTTAATGGTCGTGGGTTTCTACCTCGGTGGGTGTAGCAAGCTTCTTTCAGCTGTTCTTCTCTTCAATAGATGCAGTGGTTTTTCTTGTGTCTAGAAACGAACACTACCATATCTTCGTGAGTCTCATGCTCTAGATTGTAGTGAGCATCTGTTGTGGCCTCTCTACGCTTAAGGGGTGATATTAAATGTTGTATTTTAATGTAATTGACTTTGGATGTATTTTATTGAATTTTTAATAGTGGGCAATGTGTTTTGATGTATTTCAATGAATTTGATTGTAATGTATTTTGGTTAATTTATATGTAATTTCAAATCATTCCACATATAAAATATTATTCTAAAAAATAATTCATTAAAATATATTTTACAAAAAAAAGTAAAAGTATAATTTCATAATTCTAATTATTACTATTAGTTGCATTTTTCCACATTTTATCTGCCAGTGCTTCTCTCCTCATAATAGCACTTTCCCTCTCTTGATCTTGTGTTTGTGATATTTCTTCAACATTCTCAGAATCATGTCTCACATTACTGCTTTCTGCATTGGTAGCTTCAACGGGAACTTCAACAAGAAATTCATCTGAAGACAAACTTGCGAAGAAAATTATGTAAGCATGCACAAGCCAATACCAGTTCTTCTTTTTTGAAAAAAATGGAGGAGCCGATTTAAATATCAGAAATCGTGACTTGAAAACTCTGAATATTCTCTCAATTACGTTTCTGAGTTAGGAATGACGATGATTGAATAATTCATGTGGAGTTTCAGGATCGCAACCGTGACCAATAACCTCTTGGAGATGATACCCGGTACCTTTAGAAAGAGCCAAAAATTTGCGTCTATTAGCAAATCCACAATCAGCTAAATAAAATTTTCCTAAACTAAAATCAAGCATATGTGTAAGCTTATCATTTTGTAAACAAAATATTAGTTTATCAATTTTGTTTACCTTTTGGAACCTCAAATTTATTAGTCCTTCTCGTTAATGCATCATATAACACTTTGGAATCGTGAGCTTAACCCTCCCATCCATTAAGAATGTCTATGAATTTCCTATCAAAATTGCAAGCAGTCAATACAATTTGCACACTACTCCCTTTCGATTACGATAGCTAGGAGCATCACAACTAGACAACATAGTTGGTATGTGTGTTCCGTCAATTGCCCCAAAAAAATCGTGATACGTATATGATTAATCATTTTTCCAAACAAAAATACATTGAAATAAAGATAAGATATATATTGAAAAAGCATACTTTAAAATAAGGATAAAATCTTGTACTTTTTCTGATTTTTGAAGCTGTCATGGAGATTGGTTTTGCCATCAAACTCGGAGCAATTGTATTTATGGCCTTCAGAACTTTATGAAAATTTGTACTTTTCACAAATTTTGATCTTTTAAAAGTATCTTTAGTGTGACAATACCTCGAGTTTTGGCCGACGGTGACTAGAAACGTAGCAACCATTTCTTTAAAACAAATGAATTTTGCATCCTTAGGTTGTGTTTTATCTCTAGTAAGATCACATAGCTTGAGAAACACATATGGATACATATGGTACAATTGTCGAAAATGATCAGGATCTTCTCATAATACATTACGTATATAATCATATCCAACTCTTGTGATAGGTCGTCGGATTGGATACTCTATATAACTTGTAAGTTTGAAATATTGATGTGCAATCAATACTTGTGTTTGTCTAATCATTGTGACCAACAAATGTAATAGTTTTGTATCTAAATCTTCATCCTCCATTTGTTCTCGTGCAATTTTGATTTCTTCTTCTTCCAACAACCTTATATAATAAAAACAAGAAACAAATTAAAAAAGATGGAAGAGTGTGGTTTTATGTAATCAAACCTATTAATAACCGATTTGTAAACTAGCAAAGCGTCAGTTAGTTAAAACTAAAATTTTATGCAAGTAACATTATTTAACTATCAAAAATTATTATTTTAGATATTAAAAGAAATGAGTATCAATAATTCAAAAGATAAAATGTAGAATGAAACAAGTAAAAACCACAAAAAGCTAAAATAAGTAGAAACGAAAGCATCATTTCACGTTCCTACATATCCATCTGATACTTTATTCGATAACAAACATAACGAACACTTTCTTCCAGGCCATAAATTTATTTGATTGCGACCAACACATTTTTCTTTTTTTTTTCTCAGCTTCCCTCATGTTAGCTTCTCTTAGTTGTCGCTCTTCTCTTTGTTATATCAAAGAACAACTTGGTTGCTAATCTCAATCATCTCATTTAAGGTCTTCTCCATACGACTAGCATTCATGCTTGAATAACTACAACCTCCATGCTCCCAGCCTTTAGCTCTTTTTTTAAGAGGTAGTTTATCGAGTGGACCACCAATGTTTCATGGCAAAGTTGAATCCAAAGATCCTGACGCTTGACTTCCATCTATATTTCTCATGTTTCCGAAAAGTTTGTTATATAATTCACATGGAACACTATATTCGGCTTCAAGAGTTTGTGCATTAGTATCATCGCCTAAGCCAAGAGCATTTCTTCCCGTAGCTAATCCTTGCTCAAATATAAGCTGTAAATCTTCATAGTCTTCAAATGTTTCATCACGCATATTTTGTGTGTGGATGTGCCTATTAATTAATATATAAGTTTTTATAAAAAAAAACTTAATATAATTTAATTATTTTTAAAAAACGTTACCTTCTCGTACTCGTCCCACACCTCGTTAGGAGCTGTAAAATTTTTATTTATGGGGTCCCAACAAAATCCAGAACTAAATCGCTTAAGCTCTTGGATGATATTGTAGTGACTTTTCAAACTCCTCATCCTATTTCCCTAGTGTTTATGAGTTTTCTCGCATCCAAACCTTGAATTTAAAATTGGTAGGATCTTATTCTCCAGTGTTTGTTTACTTAAAAAATCAGTTTTATCACGCCACCCTTGCTTGATATCATCACAAGAGAGTCTTATCAATAATTTAGTTTCTTGTAAAGTCCATTGGTCATATGCTTTTCTTTGTCCTTGTTAGTCTCCCATCATGCTTCTAGCCAAATGACATCCTATTATATTTTTAATTAAGTGACATATTTAATTAATATATTTTACTAGAAACACTTCTATACATTATATATATATATATATATATATACACACACACACACGAACAATTGTGTTTGTCATTCGAAACATATCTATCATGTGATAAAGAGAAAGATTATAATTGCTCTTCGTGGTATTATATTGTTATGTTTGGACATTGCCCATAGGGACATTTATATAGGAATTGAATTATTAAATAAAAACCAAATAAAGTTGAAAACAAATTTTAGTTTATCACTATAGGTTAAAAAAATTAAAATTGTCGTCTTTTTTTGTTGAATATAAGTACTTCAATTTTTTAACTCTATATAACTCTTTCATTACATAACAATACTTTCATATTTCGACAAGACATTTGTAAAACTACGATGTATACATGAGTGACTTTATTTTCATGTTTGGATGAAAATATAATTTTCATAGTCATCTCATTTCAAAAGATGTTGAGACGAACATGGAGGAAATTTCATTTTTTATAATTGAATGGTTTGCATGTATTAATATTTCTGTTTGTCACATGGATAAATTAGTTATGGAGCTACTAATAATTTAATTAAAAAATTTATTCCTTTTTTCACATTTTTTAGAAAAACATTATTCATTTCCGAGGTAGTTTTAAATTTATTAATTATTTCTTGGGAATTTGAATACCTAAAGTAAGAAAAAACAATGGTTCAAACATAACAATCCTAACAAAAAAATGATACTTTGAAAAACAAATGTGAAACAAGTGATGAATTTTACATATTTCTTGAAAACATGGGATATATATATACTCACACATATACATACATATAAAAATTGAAACAATAACTTACATTTTAATTCGAATATGAGATTGTTCGGTAATTCGGAAGTGAGATCGTCCGGAACAGTTTAAACTCTACAAAATATACAGAAGAAAAAGTTATACATAAAATTGTACGATACAACGTTATCTTTTACCAAAAAAAAAGAAACAATGTTAACATGAAAGGACAAACCTTCAGAGAAGATGAGGAAGAAGAGAAATTTTTTTTATTGCTTTATTCATATCACAACCTTCGTACTTTATTAAAATGGAAAACACAGAGACATATAGATATCTTTTTGAATTAGTTTTTGTTTGTGATATATTCTTGATATTATTTATGCATTATATAGAAAACTTACATATGTATTAAAATAATATTTGAAAAATTAAAAGATATTCATAGAAAAAAATCTAGGTAACAAAATCTTGTTACTTCTGGGCATGCCTCATCTCATTTTCTCTTTCTTCTTCATTTTTCTTCTCTTTTTCTTTATCTTCTCTTCACTTTCTGATTCTCATGTCCATGGCGATTTTCCTTATCATATACAAGCCATGACATTGAAGTTGACCATGGATTCAAATCAATTAGATCGACATTGTTCTGTGTTAGGTTTAGCAGAAAGGTAAAAAATGTATGTATTTATTTTTTATGAGAGTATTTGAGAATACTAGTGAAAAAACTTTGATTTGGATTAGTGTAAAAAAGCTGAGAGATTGCGTTAAAATCCAATTAAAGCAATTCCTAATAATTTTTTAATTTTTTTGAATAACAGGTGATTTGAGTGTATTTCAAATTACAAATGAATCCAATAACACTGCATTTTAATGTATTTCATTAAGTACATGATTGAATAAGAGTGAATTTCACTTTAGTTTTGAATTACAATGAATTGAATTAAAATACAACATTCAATACCACCCCTTTAGGAAAAAGGTATCTTTGAAAGGTAATAAATGCTTTGAATTTTTTGTTTGTAGCAATTTCATGAATATATATTATTTGTCAACTTCTATTGATATTTAAATACCTTCTATAATATGTCAATGTTATTGATTATAGACCATATTATTGGTTATAAATAGACGTAGCTAGCTTCTACTAGTAAATATATAGAAAAAGATTTGAAGTAAGAAGATATTGTTTGTTCGAAAAAAAATGGCGAAACTCATCACTGTCTTTATTGTATTCAGCCTGTTGTTTGCTACTCAATATTCTAATGTAAAGGTAAAAAAAAAATTCACGCAAAGTTAAAATATTTCTTTTTGTCAAAATTCTTCTCTTGATAGACTAATTCAAAAAAAACAAAATTACAGGCTTTAGAATCAAAAAGTTCATCTGAGGCACCTCCAATTCGTAAGGTATATGTCTATAAAATTCAAATTATAAAGATATATACATACATACATATATATTAATTGAGAAATACTATAAGCGAACTTTGCTCAAGTGTAAACTAGTTTTACACCTTTAAACACTAAATTATTATAATTTTACTAGTGAGCATTTTCCAACATTTTCCTTCCAAAACTACTATAAATTTCAAAAAGTTATTTTTATAACTCGTGCGCTGCATGCGTTAATCACCTAGTATATGTATACATGTGTGTGCGTGTGTGTACGCGGATGTGTCTATATATCCGTATATAACTTTACCGTATAAAATTTGTGTTATTAACAAACCTATGTGCATTAACCTAAAATGTTTTAGATGGGAGGAGAAGGCTCAATCACTGTAGAAGGTAACATTGCTAAGGAATCATTTGTTGTCTTGTTTATCTAATAAACGAATGGATCAAGTTACATCTTTAATAGATTCCTTAATATGTTCAATATTTTTCTATGTATGTGTAAAAGAGTGTCCGGAGGCATGTGAGTTTCGATGTTCAGAAACATCCCACAAAAAACCATGTTTATTTTATTGCAACCTATGTTGTAAAAAATGTTTGTGTGTACCGTCGGGAACATATGGACATAAAGAAGAATGTCCTTGCTACAATAACTGGAAGACCAAAAAAAGTGGACCAAAATGTCCATAAAAGAAAGAAGAGACAAAAGATATACTTCTTCAATTCTCGCAATAAAAGTATATGTATTTGTTATAATTGTGTTATCTTAATAATAAAGGTAATTAGATCCAATAATCATTGTCTCTCAAAGAATGAAGAAAGTAACAAGCGGGAAAACGTAGCTCTAGTTGCTTTAAATTCGAGACTTTTTTGTCCTTCAGCTTCCACGTCTCACGCGCCATTGCGAGTAATGGGGGAAACCGTTTGCGCAATTTTTTTCTTCAAAAAGATGACAATGCGTAAGGGGTTGAGAGAGACAGTGAAATTTGAAACAAAATCTCTGCAATCGTTTTCATCTTTCTCTCTAGTAACTCTTCTTTCTCTCATCTCCCTCCGGCGTTACAATCACTAGAGTTGAAATCTCTTTCAGTCAGTGGACTGGCCGGGGCGGAAATTGATCTTCTTTCTTTCATCTCCTCTCGCCGCGAGAGTCATTGAAATTGAAATCTCTTTCTGTCACTATACACGTCGAGAATAAGTTCATATTATCCGTAGTCGGTAAATGCATTTGTCGTATCCTATGCTTTTTGTGTATGACTTTAGCGGAAATTTTTGGTATTCTGTAGACAATTTTGGTAGTTACCTTGATTTATATGTTTCCCCTTTGTAACAGTAGTTAGGTTTTTCATTTCAAGGGGGGATTTATGTCATGTTACCAACATTGTTATCCCTAATGTGGTTCGGTTTTTGGTTTGGCGCTGTGTAGGACATGTGTAACTTTGATTTAAATTTGTGCAACTGATGTTTAGTTCGATTTATAATTGTGTAACTGATGTTTAGTTTTAATTAATATGACAATCCTAAGTTCTTCATTAGCTTTTATGTTTCAATTAATTATTTGTTAATCTAGTAATACATAGTTCGTCATATGAATTACTGTCTCTATATAATTCTTTTTGATGTGGTTCTCTGCTAATATTATGTGCTCATCTGCCTCCAATCTTTTGAATTTTAGCCATGTGATATTCAATATTTTGGTAGTTAGCAGATGATTTAGACTGTCTATTTTGCTAACTTTGTCTATATATATTTGGTAGTCTATATATTTATGTAGTTAGCAGATGGTTTAAT
The DNA here is from genome assembly GCA_900406275.1 of Anastatica hierochuntica. Classification (NCBI taxonomy): domain Eukaryota; kingdom Viridiplantae; phylum Streptophyta; class Magnoliopsida; order Brassicales; family Brassicaceae; genus Anastatica; species Anastatica hierochuntica. Next base: position 54,793 of record OVAN01000384.1, read on the forward strand.
ATGTGTTATATGCTTATCATCTTCTTATATGTGTTTAACTTTTTGTTTGGACCTTGCTGTAGAGCGAAGATTTGATTTGCTTTCATGGAAGATCTTGAAGATTATGAGTAGTGGCCTTGTATGTTTGCAATTGGATATGAACCACTAGGCCGTATAAACAATTACTTAAACCTCCGTTTCATTGAGAACATTAAGGCTGCTCTTGATACATGGGAACATCAGCTAGTTAGTGATTCTTAACCGAAAGTATTAATTAAAACCAAGGTGATTCAAATGATTAAAAACACTAAGCAGTAGATAAATCTATCGGAAACATGACTTTAAGAATATCGATTTTCAGGGAAGCATTAAACACCGTTCTAGAACTCAAGTCACAGATATAAATCCTCTCCACTTTTGAGGTTCGGGATTCTATATTTAATACCAAGATTCATCGACTTTTGCATGGTTCTAAAGCATATAAACACACATTAATTTGTTCAAGACTCAATTGTTCACAAACCTTTATCGATCCACTTTCGTTACCTATATCGGTTTGCCCATCAAATATTAGATCCAATTATTTAAAATCTTTTGGAATCTATATCTACCTAATAACAGTAGCTAGGTGATCAAGTTAGCTACAACATTAAGATCAAGCAAAGATGAAGAACTATTCGATCATTCCCTACATCAATTCAATAAACTCATGAATTCATGGATCCTTTGATTACCGACAACCTAACAAGTGACTACTCATACATGGACAGAGGTGAAAACCAATCAAAATCAAAAGGAATCATTTCAAATAGTATTAAAAACAATAAGGGTTTAGAGAACTTCTCTATGATGATACAAGAGTAGAAATCTATCTCCCAAAGGCAAAGCTTGATATCAAAATCTCCAATGGAATTAGGGCTGAGATGCCTCTGTTTGTAATCTATTTTTCATGCTAATAGGGTAGCTCCCCCTCACAAAAGGCTAATAACATGTATATATAGCATTAGGTCAAGAAAGGTCGGTTTAGATTAAGTTGGGGTCGTAATAATGTTATGACCGATTTAGGGTGACTTTTTGGCCCAGACCGGTGTATAAATCTTGCGAACCGGTCGGAGAAGCTTTTGGCACCAGTTGGTGCTCATTTCTTGTCAAAATCCGGTCACAGCTCACTTCTGGGTATACTCCAGCTTCAAGGCAGACAGACCAATCTTCACTAAATTGCTTATAACTTTTGATCTAGAGATCCAATTGCCTTGAAACAATCTTCATTTGAAATCTATCTCAAAATGATAGCTTATGTACAAATTTCATACAAATCCATTGAGGGAAAACCTCCATCTTGGATGATCTTTCCGATGCATCGAAACTGTCCAGAAACTGACTTTTTCTCCAAAAGAGTACCAATTGCTCCAAAATGCATTGTTCGGCCTGAAATGACTTTTAACACTACAAATATATGGAAAAAAAATATCATTTTTCATAAAGAAAAGCATAAAAAGCTCAAAAATGAATAAAAACCTAAGGTAAAAACATGTAAAAATACGGTTTATCAACTCCCCCGGACTTACATGTTGCTCTTCCTTGAGCTAACAAGTCTAAAAACTGAGGAGAAGTCTAAAAAACATGAATACTTTGCAGAACCATCTCTCACCTTACCTTTGCAATCCATGAACAACCGAGTTAGATTTCGTATAGAACTTCCACGTACTTAGTCAAACACTTGGCAACCATAACGATTCAAATCCCCAATATACCTAAGTTATCCAAAATCTCCAATGCATACTCCTTAAATTCTAAGCGTGCGATCTCATCGAGGGAATATCGATCAGTAGAGAAAGTGACTCAACCCAATCAAGTTCATAAATACCTTTGCCCTTCATAAAATTCTACTCCCTATTCTATTTTTTTTTTACTTTAGAGCCTGATTTTTCCCTACTTTTCTAGGGTATCATTTTTTTTTTATCAAATCTCCTTTGAGAATGGATTTTCCCCTATTTTTCTAAAGTATAATTTATTTTTTCTATCAATCTCATTTTCTTTCTTTTATTATTATTTTTTGTTAGTAAGAATAAATGGAATAAATCTCCATGAGTTTATAGGGTTCATACTTTTAGTTAGAATTATTGCCCCTTTTTCTCATTTCATCGAACCTTAAACCAATCTTGAATGAAAGAAATAGTAAAAAGGGATTGAACTCACTAGAACATTTAGCATCAGGCTTGAAAGAGGAGTTTATTCAAAGTAAACAACCCCCAAGATGAGAATGTTAAGCTCATTAAATGCGGAGTAGCTATAAATTTCTCAAATATCTAGGAGATATGGTACCTATTTAGGTTGATCCGCTAAAGGATTTTCTGTTATGTCGTCTTGTAGCTAAACACTGAAGATATGGTCACGGGGCATAGAAAGAGACGGTTAGTTTCCAGACTAAAAATATTTTTTTGACTGGATAAAACAATTAAGAAATCTGTGAAAATTACTCGAAATGTAAGAACAAGAACAAGTAAACGGTTGTTAGTAACAATATAAATCCCCGCGGAGTTAACTTGGACCGTCTCAGCGCAAAATTAAGCAAGAAGAGATAATAAATTAAAAGAAAATAGGAAATTTAAGGATTTTATATGAGAAACTTGTTTCGAGATCATAGCTCCGTTTTAAGCCAAAATCGTATATACTATACCAATAGATCAACTCCGGTCAAGAAAAATTGGCAGACGAGGGCGGATATGCTCAATGAACGGCTGAATGGCCTTTTTTGGCACGAACCGATCGTGGAGTGCTCGTCGACCAATTAGGAAGCATGAGGGAGGTAACTAGTCGGAGAACTTGGTGCCTGACACTGACCGCGTGCCCTTGGCACATACCGGTCTTGGAGCTCTCGGCACCCAGTCGTGGCTCCTCTCGGTTGTTTGGTGCTTTTCCTCTGACGTTTTGCATGTCGATCGTCAGTTTTAAATTTCGATTGATGTGTTCCAGAGAGTCATGGATGATATCAAAATATTTTTAAAACAATTTTATGGTGGAATTTTCCGAAACAATATGAAGATCATGACACATAGGAAGTTCTTGGATTCTTGAGACTTCTTCTTGACCGGATTAAGAACTTTCTTGGAATGTTGGTTATTGTTGCTCGAATCTTTGAGTTTCCATGGCGAAATTTCAGTATGCCAATATGATTCTCATCTAATAAATGATATTGTTGGCTTAGCCAAGTTCATAAGCTAGCCGGAAAAAATTAATGTTAGCCAAAAATTAAAATTCGAAAAATTTAAATTCAGACAGGGTTGTTTTGTTCATAATGGTCAATTTGCTCGGACATCTTCGATGGTTTAAGTTGATTTTCTTGGCGCATAACTGAAATCTCCATGTTTCCTTTTGTTAAGAAACTTGATCCTCCGAGCAACTTTTGATTATGACCGCTCGAGGGTCGGTTTCTTCCGGGTATATCATCTATCATATAGTGCTAGCTATAAGAAATGAAGTACGAGGTTTTGTTACCTCTCACGGTATTGTTTTGGACTGTATGGAAGATCCTCTATCGAACGGTATTTTGTTGGTTTCCTGATCAAGTAATCGAAACTCGAAATCTATCCACGCTATTCTCCGTATTATAGTCTTTTTATCCATTGATCTTTGCTAGTATGTTGTGATTTGCTTGGAGGAACAATGATTTGAAGACTTTGCCAAGGGAAAATACCTAATAAAATGAACATGAAATGGGTTTTTGTTAAGATTAGTTGTTACACATGTTCAAATTATATAAGGTGATAGTAGAATCCGTGGTTGAGGCAATGGAAAAGCTCTTTAGGCCACATGCTAGTTTGGACCGGTTTGTGAAGAAAATAGGTGGATGGCTAGTCGGATGGTGTTTAGTGTGGATGACGCTCAGAGCACAGGGGCTCCAGCACCGGCCACGATGAGATTTTTGGCAATAGCCAATGTTGGGCTCTTCACCAGCCAGTCAGATAGTCGTTCTCATCTGCCACCAAACGCCTTGATCCAAAACTTGTTTTCCTTCAATCTTCTTTTGTTATTCCTGTAAATCAAAGTTAGATGAGTGATGTGCATAGGTTTTCATACATTCTAAACCTCATTCATCATTGTTTTGGTTGCATTTAGGATGTAAATATTGCATTTAGATGTCAAAATCCATCTTGTGTATAAGTTGAGTCTAGTTTAGAATTTTCTTCTTTGCATTTCATTCTTTTGCATTTGTAGGTATAACCTACAGTGATCTATTTGAGAGCTTGAGATAATGGAGTCTAGAGGCTAAGATGATGAGGAAACAAAGGAATTCAAAGGTTAGAGGCAATGGGAGAAGATTAGATCAAAAGAGACAAACAAAGGATGAAAGAAGAAGCCACAAGCTGTCAAAGTGAGCACATATCGATCTTGAGGTCGATAGGAGCTAACTTTAAGTCAAAAACAGCCTAAGTTGAGGGTCTGGTGCCCAAGGTGAGCATCTATCGACCTCAAGGTCGATAGAAGCTCACTTTTGGGCGATAGCAGCTCAAGTTGACGTAGAAATTGGCTTCTCCTCAGCTATAAATACCCACTAAACCTAATCTTTTGACAACAACTCCTCTTCTACATATTTCTAAGAAAAAGTTTGGATTTTTGCTGTCTTTTCTCTTGATCTTCAAGATAAAGAGTTTCTCTTTCTAAATTGTATTAAGGATTCAAAAACCCAACCTTATCTATGAAATCTCTATCTATTTCTTTATCTCTTCTCTTTCTCTTTAGTATGATTGAGTAGTCTCTTTTGATGGATCCATGGGTGTTGAGATTTACTTAGATTAGGTTGTAATATGGGTGTTAGAGATAGCTAATCTTAGGTTTCCAAAGGATTTGGCGAGCTTAATGCTACATTTTAGAGTAGCTAACTAAAATCTAGACTTGTATGCATTTCACGCCCGAGAGGTGTTCGATGAGATGTCTAGGAGAACCAAATCTTTACTATTTCAATTTAGCCAATGAGAATTGATTGCTAGGTTGATTAGTGACTATATTGACTTTTTCTTAATGATACTTAATCAATTTATCATTTGCAATAAGCGAGAGTTGAGTGAATGTGATTGATAAAAGAATGGTCTATTGCCATGAGAGTGGATTAGGCTAGTAATGTCTTTGGTCTTGGATTTGTGCTTAATATCTTGAACTAGCACCTCTATTACCATCTTTCTAAGTGGATCCATTACAACCACCCTTGGTCTATCATCTTAGTTCATTGTCTATTTCAAGATTGCACCTTTGAGTTTATGTTTGCTTTCTTTATTTAAGTTTATTGCCTTTATTTAAGTTGTTTAATTTATAGCCATGATTTCATTTATAGTATCTTAAGAAAACCCGAAACAAACCACAACCTTCCCTATTTGCTTAGATCAGACTTGAATGTTTATTCCCAATGCGTAAATCTATCTAGTTAAGTAAGTTGCTCCTTGTGGTTCGACCTCCAAGTACTATAATAACATATTCGTGCACTTGTGAATTGTGTGATTGTTAGGAAATGAGCTTTTTTAAATTTAAAGCTTTGTTGTTCGTTTTCTAGCGCTCAACAAGCTATGTCGGGGAGCACGTTTGCAAGATTAAGATTTTCTTTGGGATTTCATTTAAGTTTGAGACTAAGCTTTACTTTTCATGTTATTTGACTATTTTCTTTTTCTTTTTATTTGTGCTCTGTTGCAAGGATGATGAATCACCAACTTCAAGAAGAAGTTGGCAAAATGGGAGCATATGAGCAGACTATTTGTGACTTTGATACACCAATCACGAGAAACACTAGGATGAGAATAAAACCCCCACCGGGAGATATGCCCCATCACGAAATCAACTCTAGCTTCATCAACATGGTCCAAAATGCATAGTTTTTTTGTTTGGACATGGAAAACCCCATCAAACCCCATGACAACTTCGAAAGACTATGCGATACAACAAAGATTCAAGGAATTCCCAGATATTATGTGAAGCTATCTCTCTTTTTTTCTCATTGGGGGATAAGGCTTCATAATGGGAGAAGACCGTAGTTAGTTCTTCTATAACCACTTGGGATCAATGCAAAAGGAGATTCCTTAGACAATTCTACTCGCATAGAAGGACTACAAACTTCTGGAATAGTATATTGCTAACTTCGAACAAGGGATTGAAGAGACGCTCAGTGAAGCTTGGCAAAGGTTTAATGGATATGTGAGGAATTGTCCTCACCATGGATTAACTCAAGGAAGTCTACTAAGACTTTTCCATAGGGGTGTTCATCAGCACTTCAAGTTTGTTATGGATACTGCAAGCAATGAAAATTTTGCAAGCTTGACCGTGGCACAAAGAGAGAAATTGGTCAAAAATTTGGCTAAGAGTTATGCCGGATAAGAGAGTTTTAGTTTTACACCAAAGATTTAAGATAAACACCTTGAGGAATTGAACACAAAGATTGATGAAATAGGAAAAGCGGTCCTCAAGCCAAAGAAGAAGAAGGTAAGGATAGACAAAAGTTTCTTTAATCAACAAGAGGATATGAGTTTTATTCAAGAAAGCTCCTATGGGAGCTATTCCCAAGGTTCATCGCCTAGAACAAGTCTAGGAGAACGGACTCCTAGGACACCGACAGCACGTACTACTCCAAAGACACTTACCAACTCTACAATAGAATACATGCATTCCTTGATAAAAGAGTTTGTGGTTGGAAATGTGGAGATTAAGAGGGACTTGAATAATAGATTTGATGCGTTAGAACACAAAACTCATGGGAAATACGTGGAGATGACCATATTGCTAACAATGTGAAGGATATAGAACACCAAATAGCGGAACAAGCTTCTAAACTTGAGTTTCTACCAGGAAAGTGTGAGATTAACCCGAAGGAGCTTTCTCACGCCGTGACTTTGAGAAGCAGAAGGAAATTACATTTGAGGACTCAAGAGGGCAAGCCTAAAAAGAACAAAGTCGTGCTAGAAGAGATTGAAAATGATCAAATGCCGCTAGATGATGAAGAGCAAGATGAGAATGAATAAGAGACCAAGAAGGAAGAGGCACCTAAATAGGCACCTAAGATTCAAGAGGAGGAGCCCAAGGACAAACCTCCTCCATGCCAAAAGTAGAACAAGGAATACATGCCCACCGACACTAATGTTCCTATTGATGAGTTGAATCTACCATTTCCGGGAAAATTTAAAAAGTAAATTATGGCGGCTAGGTACCAAAAGATAAAAGATCATATGGGAGAACTAGTGGTAACCATACCGTTCATGGAGTGGTGCCAAGATAACCCCATAGTGAACAAGGTGCTAAAGGATATCATCACGAGGAAGAAGAGAATCGAATCTGTCATGGAAGTTGTGACTCATGAACGTAGTGCTATCAATCAAAACAAACTTCCCACAAAAAGAAGAGACCCCGGAAGTTTTACGTTTCCTTGTACTTTGAAGCATATGACCTTAGGGAAATGTTTGGTTGATTTAGGATCGAGTGTGAGCCTAATGCCCTCGACGATTTCTAAGAAGCTTGGCTAACAAAGTTAAGGATCCAATTGATAATGGCGGATATATTTATTCGACATCCACATGGTATTCTTGAAGATTTACCGTTGATGATTGGGAATTGCAAGGTTCCAATGGATTTTGTGGTCCTAGAGATGGATGAAGAACCCTTGAATCTTATCATTTTTGGAAGATCATTTCTTTCAACCGCGGGACACATAATTGATGTAAGGGGAGGAAAGTTAGATCTTCACCTTGGAGACTTAATATTGAATTTCAACATCTTGGATGTTATGAAGAAGCCAACTATAGATGGAACCGCATTCTCCATTGAATGACTTGATGATGATTTTGTCGAAAAGCTAGAAGAGCTATACATGGAAGATAGCTTAGAAGTAGCCTTAGTCTAGAAAAAGGGATCAAAAGCAATCCTCTCAAATGAAGCCACGAAATACAAAAGATTACTGATGAGGCTAGATTTTCGCTAGTGATTAACTCAATTTCAGGTTTTAAATTTATAAACCTTAATCAACTAATAATCCTCATTAAACCGCAAGTATACGGCTATGTTGATTGTAGTACTTAAGGGTCAAGCCCACGAGAACTAGAGACTCAAGCACTAGGAATAAGCAATATCTCCTAAGCTAAGCAAATAGGGAGAGAGGTGACGGTTGATATTTAAACTACTAACCTAAATGCAAACATAACCTAAACACACTAACATAAACATAACGAATGGACCAAGCAAGAAGCACAAGGTTAAAGCAAGTAGCT
>OVAN01000385.1:0-62977 GCA_900406275.1 Anastatica hierochuntica
GGCAGTCTTGATGTCTTTTGCTCCCATTTGTCTTCTCCTTTGATCTCCATCCTTTCCACATACTTCTAGCCTCTTGTCTCCTTGATTTTCAAGCTCCAAATCAACCTTGAATTCACCATTAGAGCCTCCCAAAGTCTATCCAAAAGAGCACCTACAAATGCAAGAAAATGATGCAAAAAATGCAATATGAACCTANCTAAAACACACTAAAATATGCATGAAATTGTATGTACATCACTAGCGTTAGCTTGATACCGTTGTTGGTCTCTCAAAGGCTTGGCCTTACAAATTTCAAGAAGACCAGAATTGCATTGATCCTTGCGGATAGGTCCGTTAGATACCCTATTGGAATACTAAAAGATGTGAAGTTTGTAGTTGGTATTTGTGAGGTTCCCAATGATTTTATAGTGCTTGAAATGGACGAGGAACCATCCGATTTGATTATCCTAGGAAGTCCTTTTCTCTCCACCGTTGGAGCAATAATTAACGTCAAGAAAGGTTTGATCGATCTTCAATTGGGTGACATGACGCTTAGCTTCAACGTAATGAAAGCTTTGAAGAAGCCAACCATTGACGGTCAAGTGTTTTACTATGACATTCTATAGAAAATGGCGGATGAATACTTGCTAGAGTTGAATGCTCAAGATGCTTTGCAATTGGCTCTCATAATGCCAAAGGAAGAAAGAGTAATCGACAACGAGGATGTGAATGAGTATGAGAAGATCCTAAGACTCCCACAAACCTTTGATGAAGAGTACTTTCACTTTGTAAGTGATCGAAGATGAGGAGCTTGAACAAGCTAAAGAGATCATCAAGGCAAGACCAAATGGGGAAGACGATTGGACCGAGCTCAAGGCACCAAAAGTGGAGCTAAAATATCTACCATCAGAGCTAAGGTACGCATTTCTAGGTCCAAACTCTACTTACTCGGTCATAATTAGCGATAAATTGCATGATAATGAGGTTGCATTACTTTAGGAGAATTGAAGAAATTTAGGAAAGCCATAGGTTACTCACTCGATGATATGAAAGGCATATTTCCTTTCCTTTGCATGCATAGAATCTATCCAGAGGATGAATAAAAATCATCAATTGAGCATCAAAGAAGGTTAAATCCTAATTTGAAATAGGTTGTAAAAAAGGAGATCTTGAAACTTCTAGATTGGAAGATTATCTATCCTATCTCGCATAGTATTTGGATATCCCCGGTCTATGTGGTTCCAAAGAAAGGAGGAGTAACCGTAATTAAGAATGATAACAACAAGTTGATCCTAACTAGGACAATTACGGGTCATAGTATGTGCATAGATTATAGGAAGTTGAATGCATCAACTCGAAAAGATCATTTTCATTTGCCATTCATTGATCAAATGCTTGAAAGGTTGGCTAATCATTCTTATTATTGCTTTCTTGATGGATATTCGGGATTCTTTCAAATTCCCATCCACCCTCAAGATCAAGAAATGACGACTTTCACATGCCCATATGGTACATTTTCTTATCGAAGGATGTAGTTCGGGTTATGTAATGCACCGACAACCTTCAAAAGGTGCATGATGTCTATCTTTTCTGATCTAATTGAGGATATAATGGAGGTTTTCATGGATGAATTTTCAGTCCATGGATCCTCTTTTGGTGTTTGTTTGTCCAATTTGTGTAGGGTTTTGGAACGATGTGAAGACAACAACCTCGTCCTCAATTGGGAGAAATGTCACTTCATGGTACGAGATCATATCGTGCTTGGACATTGAATTTCAAACAAGGGTATTGAGGTAGATCAAGAAAAGATGGATGTCATGCTCAACCTTGAGCCATCCAACACAGTTAAAGGGATAAGAAGTTTCCTTGTACATACGGGGTTTTATTGAAGATTCATCAAAGACTTCTCGAAGATTGCAAGGCCAATGTCAGGTTGCTATGCAAGGATACAACTTTTAATTTTGATGAAGAATGTCTTGAAGCTTTCAAGAGGATAAAAGATGCTTTCGTTAGTACACCAATAGTCCAACCTCCAAATTTGTAACATCCATTTGAGATTATATTTGATGCTAGTGACTATGTCGTAGGAGCGGTATAGGACCTTGGATGATACTCAAGTCAAATATGCAACCACGGAGAAGGAGCTCTTGGCTATTGTGTTTACTTTCGAGAAGTTTCGTTCTTATTTAGTCGATTCAAAAATCATAGTCTACACGGACCATGCCGCTTTGAGGTACTTAATGGCTAAGAAGGATGCAAAGCCGCGACTACTTAGATGGATTCTTCTTCTCCAAGAATTTGATCTTGATATCAAAGACAAAAAGGGAATAGAAAACGATGTAGCGGATCATTTTTCAAGGTTGAAGGTTCATGAAAAATTGCCTATAGATGATTCATTACCCGAGGAGCAAGTTAATGCCATTGACTCTTTTGTTGAAGAAAACTTTGCTTATGACTCCATGAACAAGGTGAAGGCAATTGAGGAGAATTTACATGGTATGCCGATTTTATGAATTATCTCACATATGGAGTTGAGTCACCAAGCTTGAAAAGTTATGCAAAAAAGAAATTCTACAAAGACATCCGACACTACTATTGAAGCCATACCTTTTAAAAAAAGGTAAGGACGACCTTTTTAGAATGTAAATTACGGAAGATGAAGCTCAAAATGTTTTGTTTCATTGCCATGGGTCAAACTACGGAGGTCACTTCACTACGTCCAAAATAGCTCAAAAGATTCTACAAGTCGGTTTTTGGTGGCCTTCAATGTTCCAAGACACGCAAAGTTTTATATCTAAATGTGACCCTTGTCAAAGGAAAAGAAACATTAGCAAACGAAATGAGATTCCTCAAACCCGATTTTCGAAGTTGAGTTATTTGACGTTTGGGGTATAGACTTCATAGGACCATTCCCATCTTCGTATGGTAACCAATATATTTTGTTCGCGGTCGAGTATGTCTCCAAGTGGGTAGAAGCAATAGCTGCTCCGAAAAACGATGCAAAGGTAGTGGTCAAGCTCTACAAAGCCATCATCTTCCCTAGGTTTCGTGTAACAAGAGTGGTCATAAGCGATGGAGGATCACATTTCATCAACAAGGTGTTTGAGAGCTTGCTAAAGAAGAATGGAGTTAAGCACAAGATAGCCAATCCATACCACCCTCAAACTTCGGGCCAAGTGGAAGTTTCTAATCGTCAAATCAAGGCTATATTAGAGAAGACGGTTGGGAAAACGAGAAAGGATTGGGCAACAAAACTAGATGATGCTTTATGGGCTTACCGAACCTCATTCAAGACACTAATTGGTACTACTGCTTTCATCCTTCTCTATGGTAAATCTTGTCATCTACCGGTTGAGTCGGAATAAAAGGCTTTATGGGCTAAAAAAATGCTAAACTTTGATATGAAGACGGCTTCGGAAAAGCGTATGCTCCAACTAGAGGAGCTCAATGAATTGAGATTGGACGCGTATGAGAGTTCAAGGATATATAAAGAATGGACTAAAGCTTTTCACGATAAGAAACTCATCAAGAGAGACTTCAAAAAAGGCGACCAAGTTCTGCAATTCAATTTGCGGTTGAAGATATTCCCAGAAAACTCAAGTCGAGATTGTCCGGTCCCTTTACGATCAAAGAGGTAAAGCCATATGGTGCCATCGTTCTTTGGAACAAGGATGGCGGAGATTTCACGGTTAATGGCCAAAGGTGTAAGCCATATCTAGTTGATGCACCGATAGAGGAAGACAACACGGTTCCCCTTTCGGACCCCAAGGATGCTTAAGCTTTGGCACTGTCAAGCTTAGTGACGTTACACAAGCACACTTGGGAAGCAATCCCAAGTACATATTAGTTTTGTTATTATCTTAAAATAATGAGTTTATGTTGCTCTTTGATTTCTTCTTGCGCATAGGTAAACGGGAAGCCGAAAGACGAATTTCACAGAGGCTGGCGGTTTAGGCACCTTTGCTTGGCGTCTGCACCAAGCACCTGGACCGCCAGCTCTTCTCATAACCTCTCTGGCGGTTTAGGCACCTCTGCCTAGCGGTCTGCACCAAGCACCTGGACCGCCAGCTCCTCTCAGAACCTCCCTGGTGGACAAACATGGTCTTGCTGGCGGTCTGCACCGGCCTCCCAAACTGCCAGCCATGAAGGTAAGTATGGTTTTGTGTAATTTTTGATGTTTGTGGGGTTGATTTGCAATTTTTTAAAGTTTTCCAACATACCATATTTCTAAAAACAATCCCACAAACACAAAATTCTCTCTCTCTCATTCATCTTCATCGTTCTTCTTCCTCCATTTTCTAAAAATAATTTCAAACTCAAAACTCAAATCTTCATCATCTTTTCAAAATCTTTTGCAAATCATCTCATTCTTGCATCATATAGAATAATCTTTACTCTTTTACATCATTCTCTAGCTCTACAAACTCCAAATCCAAGGTAATCACTCTCATCTCTCTCTTTGAACAAAATTCTAAATTTCAATTCTAGGATGATTTGATGGTTTTTAGTGATAGATAATGCTTAGCTAGTATTGGGTTAGCATTTTTTAGTGTTAGAACAACCTCCATTATGGCTTGAATTGCTTGATTTTAGAAATCAAAAGTTTAGGGTTCTTGAGAAATTTGGAGAAGTTTGTAAGTTAGAGAAAATTGGGGATTTTGATTTCATTAAGTTTATGAAGTTATGAGAATCATTTTCGCAAAAGACTACTAAAGGATTTAGCCATTAGATCAGGTGTTAGAAATTTCAAGAGGCTAAAATTTTGGAAAATGTCTAAGTCTTTTTGTATGATTTTCATGTAATGAATTTTCATTGCTATGGTGTTTTTGAGTTGATATTGAGCTTGAAAATGAGTGTCCTCGCCTCGTTATCCTTGGTTGTGATGTTCTTTGTATTTGTGAAAGAGATTAAATGAAGTAAAAATTGCTAAGTTTTGGATAGTTTACGGTGCTATGATGGTTTTTGTTAATTTTTCACAATGATTTAAACATCCATTAGTTCTATTTCACTAAAGAACTAACTTAGACAATTTCCATTCTTGAAGGAACAATGACAAACACAAGAGCGAACAAACCAAGAGGAGCATCGAACCCGAGGAAAAAAATAGAAGCTTCAAGTTCGAATGATTGACCAAAGAGAACAAAAGGGAAGGAAATAGAACAACAACCTGAGCCGGAAAGTGACGAAGAAGTGAGTGAAGATCTCTCTCCTTTGGAAAGGTGAAGAAAAGCTAACAAGAAACTCGCGACAAGGCACACATCTAATGAAGCGGAAAGACCACGGAAATCGCAAGGGCCATCCGCGAAGCAACTCTACAACGGCTTGATGAAGAAGAAATGGGTCCCAACAAAGTGGGCAAGTGCTGAAACTTTAGTCAAACTCGACATCTATAATGATGTTAACATGATATGCCAACACATTGGAATGGGAAATTTCTTCTTCCGCGAAGGGTCGGGCCCCAAATCACTCACTTGCGAGTTCCTTTCAACCTTGGAGTATGACATAGAAAGTGAGAAATTCCGATGTGAGATTGGGAATGAAGACATCGAGTGGAACACCGCCGATTTGAGCTCATTGTTCAATTTCGATAAGGGAAAGAACCCAATCATACCCAAGATTGAAGATGCGGATATAATCATGTGGATGAACATGGGGTTCGGTGAGTACAAAGCGGGAATCAAAGCGTCAAAGATCCGCCACTCGACACTTCGGTATGTCCACAAGTGTCTTGCTAATACATTTTTCGCAAGAAGGGAAGCGGGGAAGATCAATGCAAGTGACATGTATTTGTTATTGAGAGGAGCTACATAAATCATGACGGGTGTTAACCGTCATCTCTCTGAACCTCAAGAGCTTCAGATAGACCTCGGTGGAGCATTGCTTTTGCACCTCATAGATGTTCGAACCACACTATACAAGTCAACAAAAGCGAATGCCCAATTGATGGTTGGAGGAATTGTGAATCCAATATTGAAGTACTTCGCCAACAATGGCTCGAAGATCAACTTTCCTACCAATGAAGAACCATTCTTGCTCATTGATATATCCTACCTAAATACGTCACGGTTCTTAGGAGGCAAGGTGGGATCTCAATACACCTATATCATGCACGATAACCGCAAGTTTCTCCTATCCAACTGTGATGCAACAAATCTCCACAACCGTGGGAATATCACTTTCAATCCAGAAGACGACTTCTATGACCCCGAGGAGCAATCTTCCCTATGGACTTCTTGGGCTAATGATAAAGCTCCACAATCGAAAAACTCGGGTAACAAAGAAGAAGAAGAAGACTCGAGTGATGAAGAAGAGATATTTGGCTCTCACTGATACCACTTTGACCCTTACGATGGAGCATCATCCTCAAAAAAAATGATGTATGCGCATGACAAGCTCAAACTCATGCAAAAATGGAACAAGTGGCTACATAGAACAATCCACAAGCTTGTCAAGGTAGGTAAGAGCTTAAAGGGTCAAGTGAAATCACTAAAGAAGAAAGTAAAGGTGCTTACAAATAATCTTAAGGGCGAAGAATCCTCGAGAGCCCAAGGAGAAAACCGCGAGGAAGGAGTCGATATCCATGAAGGCGGAAGACATTCTTTTGGTGGAACTCAAGGCGCGTTGGTGGTTTAAGAACCATCAAGACACTCATCATATGAGCCGCGGAGACAACGAAGAAGAAGGAGATCACCAATACCAACCACAAGCAACGACTCCTACTCCATTGACATGGAGGAATCCGCGGGTTCCCCGACCTTTTGAAAACAAGGTAACAACATTTTCTCCATTGTACATATAATTTTTTTTTTCATTCTTGTACTTGGGATTACTGGTCTCCTTCGTTGGATTTTATTCATTCACCGAGATGGTGATGAGTAAGTCTGGGGGAGGAGAATGTTACTATTGAGTTTTTAGTTGTTTTTTCTTGTTCTCATTTCTTTGAGTCTCATATAGTCTAATATTGCATTGTTAATAGTTATGGCATAGAAAAACCAAAAAAAGTTGAAAATTTTGAAAAATTTGAAAAAAAAGCATATAGTTGCATTTCTCATATTCATGACATTAGGATCGAGTCTTAGAGCATATAAGATGCATTTCCATAGGGGAACGATGATTTAATCACCTTGTAAGTGGTTAATGCTTAGGGAACAAACCAAAACCCTTGTTAGTTGTCTCATGTAGCTTGAGCCAAAGCGAAAAAAAGACAAATCCATAGCTAGAACTCCCCCTTTTGAAAGTTCCTCTAAGTAAAACCGACTTGAAAGCTCATTTAACTCTCAAGAACTTGAACTTAAAATTTGACATTGTTTTTCTCGCTATGGGCTTTGAATGCTTAACCGTGGTACCCTTCCGTAAACCCTTAACCCGTTCTTTCAAAACCTCCATTGTTCTTTAATGAGTGTGGCCTTTTTCTTGAAATTGTACACATGTGAAAAATCGTGTGAGTAGGGGAACGACAAAGGAAAAGCTTCCATAGGACTAGCCTCGTCTTGAGGTTAGTATAGATAGGAAGGGTTGAGTTAAGAGTTGGGGTTGAGGTTGGTATTTACGAGAATCCTTAAAAGAAGGAAAATGAAAAGAAAAGAGAATTTGAGCACTCTAAAGTGAATAAAAGCTAGCTCTAACTATATAAAAGAGAAGAAAAAAAAATCAAAGTCCACGAGGATTAGAAAAAAAAAAAAGAAAAATAAGAAGAGAGTCTTAAGTGGATAGAAAAGAAAGAGCTAATGATTAAAAAGAAAAGATCTTTAGAGTGTTTGAGCTTCAAACGAAAAGAAAGAAGGTTAGAGCTTAAAATAAAAAAGAGCTTGAAGAGAAAAGAATTGTGCTTAGAGTTTGGAAAGTTTGATATTATGGGTAGAGTTAGGATTGAGAAATGAGTTGGAAAGATTAGTGAAAGTGAATCCTTTGTACATGTCAATTATTCCACTCTTCCTAATTTTTTCATAATGTCTTACAATACTATTTTGTAGAGTGAACCATTTGAATTTTGAAAAACCTTCTTGTTCATTGTTTCTTTAGTCCTTTTTCTCACCGAGCCAAACGATTTTGATTCATTAACCATAGTGAGGCCGCGCTAAATCAAATATGAATGAATGTTAAAGAGTTGAATGAGTTGATAGTAGGAGTTTGCTTTAGCCTTGAAACTTAAAGTAAATTGGGGTTTTGAAAGGTTATGGCAAAGTACGAAAGACTAGAATCGAATTTTGCTATATGGTACATCTTTCTAAGGATCTTGTTTGGGCACCCTTCGTATAACCCTTAGGCTATGAGTTCCCCACTTTCAAACCTCTTTCTGGGGCTTAGATTCTTGCTCATTGCTTGAGGACAAGCAAGATTCTAGTCCAAGGGGGAGTTGAATTTACCTTATTTTACATAATATAGCCTAGGATTTAGTAGAGTTTTCCATAAATTTTAGACTTTTTAGATCGCTTTGAGTAGTTTTTCTGAGTCCTAATTAGGAAGTATCATGTAGAAGTCTTAGGAGTTGCATTTGTGCATCCTTCTCCTCTTTTTTGATCCCATTTCAGGTTACCTTGACAATAACGAATGAACCCGGGTACTAGGATGCAATCACGAAAGCGTTAAGCACCAACCAAGAGAGCTGGCGGGCGAGGGTAGTCTGCTTGGCAGTCTACACCACTCACCTGGACCAGCAGCCTCCTCTCTAGTCCTCCCTAGCGGTCAAGCATGCTCTGCCTGGCAGTATGCACCAGCCTTCCAGACCGCCAACCACCCTGTAATCAAAGGAAAACCCATGAACCGACCCGGTTTGTCCTGGGTCGACCCGAACCGCTTTCTTTTTAGTATAAATACTACTCTTCATTACTTGAGGAACCCTAAGATTTTATTTTTCTCTTGAGTTGTGGATCAAAACTTTGATCTTTGTAGAATCTTTGATTTTAATTTAAAAGTCTTTATCTTTTCTATCTCATCTCTCTTTCTCATCATGATTATGACATTAGATCATGTTTATACATGCTTTAGAGTTATGATTAGTGAGTAGGTCATTTGTGGTTTATGGGTTAGGTTGATTAGAGTAGATTTAGGTATTGATTTAGATTGCAAAGGGTTGGATCCTATTAGATTCACATGATTAAGGAGTATTTAATGTTAGATTTGATTTGATCACTCAATTTCTAGAACTCAAGGCTTTCACACTCGGAAGGTGTTTGATGAAATGCCTAAGAGAATTTTAGGATTGCTAAACATACTTGGCCTAAGGGAATAGATGATCAAGGTGTTTAGTGGGTGTTTTGGCTTGTTTTTAAAGTTGATAGATTCTAGATCACTATCAGGAGATTGAATTGATTTAGAATTTTTCAAATGGATTAGGATAACGGGAGTGAACTAATTGAGCTCTTGCCTTGTCCTTGAATGGCGTTTTTATTGTCAACCCTTGCATCTTAGTCATACTTAGTCTACCTAATCGTTCGCCTTGCCCATGAACCACATTCCTCCATTTCTTCATCTCATCTTATTTAATGCTTTCATTGCTTGTTTTACATTTATAATTAGCTTTTCTTGTTCTGTTATCTGATTTACTTAAACCACTCCTTCTTAGGCTTAGATTAATGAACTTATATTTAGAGCTAAGTGCGTGAGTATGTCTCCTTGAGGATTCGATACCCCAACTACTACAACAACTAGCCTTATACTTGAGGTTTAGGAGTTTAGTTTGGGATTAAACTCAATTGAGAAACAGTTGTTCTCTTTCCATAATTGTTGAGATACAACCTTATCGACCAAGCCTTTCTGAAGTTCTTTGATCCTCTCTATTCTCTGAATATCTCCTTTGATATTCCCTCTGCCAGCTCAACAACTTCTGATTCCAAATCCATCTTTCCTGTGTTTCTCTTTCAGCCTCAACTTGATGTATCTCCTGATCCACTTCCTGGAAGCATAGTCCCAACTGCATCAAAATTTTGTTTTATTAAATTTCCTCTTTTGAAAAACCTACATGAATCTAACATTTCTTCTCATCACTCGATTTCAAAAACGTGCGTGGAAAGGAACTGGTCGACCATGAAGATCATGGACATTCCATCTTCTCATGTCCATTTCTACTTGAATAAGGAGACATCTTTGTATGGACAATTTTTTTTGTGGAGACGTCTAACATGTATATATGTCCATCTTATTCTATCTATTTTTGGACATTTGAATGAACGAAAAATACTAAAAAAGAGTCAAAATATGCATGGAAAATTATTGCCTCCTGGACAATTTTTACAATAACATATCCAATTTATCATGTCCATAGGTACATACATAAGTGGACAACTTGTATATACACAAAAATTGATTATGAATATGTTCATCTTCAATTTCTGGACAATATACACTATTGAATGTCTACTTGAACGAGTGAATAAGAATTTGTCATTCATTCTCATTTCTCAGATTCATGATGAAAACACATAAGTTTAAAAAATTAAATTCACAAATTAATTGTGTTCATTCTCCCATTCTAGAAACATAAAAGCATGGTTTGCCTTGTCTGAGTCATTCCATTGAATGATCTACCTAATTATAACATAATTTTTTGTCTTTGTAATTAAATTTTCATATAAAATTGATAAAAAAAAATTTGAGCGAAAAAAGAGTTGGACGAAGAGATAGAGGAGAGATGAAAAAAAGAGAAACGGACGAAGAGATAGAAGAGATATGAAGAAAAGAATAAAAGATATAATTTGAAATTTTACTACGAAAAAATATCGATTGCACTAAAGTGAAAGTGCAAGTACTATGGGAAGTATAATGCAGCAGAGATATTTCCTACAAAGAATTGTGTTTTACTAGAACTCTTTCAAAATACTTACAAGTTATTATAAACATAATAAACAACATTGTCAAGACAATCCTTGACTTGTTTATCTAGCCTAACACGTTTCTATGGATTGAATACAAGATCCAAGAAACCCTCTCCTTTAGCCTTTGGGTTCACTCCCCATACAAGTATCCTTTAACTTGTTGTGGATCTAAGACATGTTTCAGGATCTAATACTCGATCCTAGAAACTCTCCTTTTTACCTCTCGTATTTCCCTCGCATACAAGCCCTAGAAACCCAATGCAAAGAACGTTCTTTTTCTCTCTCAAAAGCGTGCCTAATACAAAGTACTCTCTATCTACTTATATTCAGTAGATAATCGATCCACAACCTCCAGAAAAAGCATATTCACCAAATATTTCCTTGAGAAAATCTTTCCTATTTTTGCTCATAAGAAATAAGAAACTCCCTCTTGCATGTTCATCTCTTCTCAAAGCAGATTTTCTATAATATAGTTGACTCTCCGTGCTTCCCAAGCCACGTCCAACTTAGCATGTGGTCACTCTCTAGCTGTTTTACTCGCTCCAGCTCGTATTTCTTATCCTTGAGTTTGTTGTCACAGTTCATGTTGGATCGCCAATTGCTACAGACAGTCCTTTAAAACTCTTCATGCTACAGACACCATTGCAGAACTCTTCATCTTCAATATCCCCCTTTTAGCTTTTTGTCTCTCAAGCACTTACAAGGATAGGTCACGAAAAACACACACAAACATAAAGGAGTACGATGTTAAAGAGATTAAATACAATAAAAATCTAACATAGTGAACAAAATGATTAATTACAAATATATTTTAAAACATCCATCAATTCGGTCACTCCTCCTCAAACCAAGCCACTCTTATCATGCTCTCCCCTTGCTGGAAGCACACACATGCTAAAAACAAACTAGAGCTCATTAATAATAATAATAATAATCCGTGACAGAAATCAAGAAAACATACCTTAGATGTGTCAGCTGCAAAAGTGTTTCAGCATCCCGATAAAGAGCTCTCTCTACATCAGCATAATTGTTATGGATGTTTTTGGGAAGTTTTTTGATAGGCACTACGAAAGCAAGGAGACAATATTAGTTCTTTTCCTTCTTCATTCTTGCCTTTTTCTTCATTTTCTTTCCTCTTTTTGATAAATCTTCTTCCTTTCGGAATCCTCACTCAAGCTTTTCCATCTGCGATTCAAGGTTAGAACTCTCACTTCTCCTTCTTTTTATTTTTTCTAGGTTAGGACCCAGAGGGTACTTTTAGGGTTTAGGGTTTAGGGTTTGTTTAGCTTCTAGATTTCTTGCTCCCCTGAACACTAGATATGAAATTAAGACCTTCTTAGGTCAATAATGTCAAGCTCAGCTGAAGAATTCTCCCCTGAAGCCTCGTCGTGTGTATGTGCCAGAGTTAGAAAAAGGCACTTGACCAGTACGAGTCCTTCCATTGATATCGAGGAGTCTTCAGAGGATATGGAGACTCAAGATACCAACATGAAGCCTCCTCATACTGCTACAGATCCTGCTCTTCTCAAGGAGGGCCCTTACTCTTCCGTTGAACCCAAGCATCTCGAGGCTTGGCGACATCAATACTCTCTTGGGGAATAGGTAAGACTAAGAGTAGCCAAGAAGAATGAGAGGGCTTCTGAGGGTCCTGGAGACAAGATTGAGATGTAAAAGGGTTATTTTGGGGCAGGAATTAGGGGTAGGATACTAGCTCTGGTGATGAAAGTTTCAACACATTTTGGCATTTGCCCCTCTAACCTGAACCCGCCTTCATGGAGGATCCTTACTGCCATTCAGGTTCTCAATGAGTTTCATGAGCTAAACCTGGGTATCAATAAACTACTATATGCCTATTACTTCTCTCTCGTCTCCCCTGGTGAAGGTAGATACTACTTTCAACCTAGGGCAAGTGCTCATATAGTTAAGGATCTTGATAAGAGTAAGAGAAAAGGGGCTGCCTTCATCAAGTAGTGGGCAAAGAAATTTGCCTTTATGAAAGTGCGGTTGGAGTCTGGCTTTTCTACCCTTTGGAAATTCACTGTTAGTTTCAGGACAACCTTTCCGTTTCATGACTTCTGACCTAGGTGTTAACCTCGTTATCTTGTGTCATTTGCAGAGGTTTCGATTGAGAAACGAGAAGAAGGCAGGGAAGGAGTTGAGAAGGCTTTGGAAATCCTAGTTGAGGAGAGGAGCATCCTGTTCTTACTAAGCGAGGAAGAATTGAGGTAGAGAAGCATCAGAGGTTACTTCCGGCATGCTACCTTCTGACTCACGTTGAATCTCTTGCTTTACTAACTCCTTATTGTTTTGCAGGAAACATGGCAGGGTCTAGATCAAAGGCGTTGGAAGATTTCAAGAAGGCTCAAGCAGCCAGGAGGGCCAAGTTGGAGTCGGGGCAAGACTCTAGACGTTATGGAAATTTATGAGTCTCCTTCTAGTGGGACCATAAGGAAGGGGTGTCAGAAAGCTACGACCTCCTCCAAGAAGCAAAAGGGTACCTCCTTAAGACTCTCCTCCTCCTCTCCTAATGATCTTGACGGAGCTCTGGAGTAACTACAAGGCTCTATCTTTCCCTCAATCTTTGTCAGTTATCTTAACTCAACACTGTGGAAGTCTTGCTCATGCCCATAAGGAGATGATAAAGGTAATTAGCTTGCCCCTAGCATCTGCTTGCTTCTTTTTGCTTTTACTAACTCTACTTCCTCTTATGCCTGACTTTAGTTGGCCGCCTTTATCCATCATGCCGATAACCTGAATGCCACTGAAGTGGCTTCTGCTATGAAGGCTATGGTAGAGGACTACCTCTTCAAGCTGAAGAAGGAGAAAGGTAGGTGTGATGTCATGGATAAAGAGCTGAGGGAGCTGACCCATGGATCGAAGTCTCAGAATGAGAAGGCAGAGGAGAAGGTCCTCAAGATGACAGAGGGAAAAGTGCTTCTGGAGCAGGAAATTGTCGAACTGAAGGCGAAGGCAGCAACCTTTGATGAGGAGAAGACCATGGCAATCAATAGTGCCAAGATCATCGGCCGCTGGAAGATGGCCCGAGACTGGCTTAAGGGGGATACAAATTCTTGGAATTTGGTGGAAGAGTTCGAGAATTATAAAGTAGTGGTGAAGGCAGAGGCGGAAGAACAAGGCCTCTCAGCCCCCTCTTTCGAGGATGAACCCGAGATTCCTCCAGGCAATAACAGTGCAACCCCCATGGGCTCGGAAGCCAATGTGGAGAAGTCGCCTTCCTCGGATCCTCCTTCTGCTTAGCCCTGTTTTCAAGAACCAAGAATCACGTTGCTCTTCCCCTTCAGGGGTTTAATCTTTTTTTTTGTTGATGATATGCCCCTGCATGGGTTAACTTATGCCCCTTGTGGGCTTTGTTAAGAATTTTTATGGCCTTTGAGGCCTTGACTTTTATGTGCCTTAAAACTGGTACTTTGGCCCTTTGTGGCCTTTTTATGAATGCTTTTATGTTTCTCTAATCCTCCTTTTGCCATCTTCTTGAATAAGCCACTTGTTAGAATTTCGAGATAACATTTTTTGCATTTGGCATTTTGTCTTAGCAAAGATCGTCTAGCGTTCGGTTTTAAGCCTTTGATTTTTGTCTCCCGAGAATAATTGTTCAGCGTTTTGCATTTGCGAGTCTTATGACTTTCAGCGTCTTGACTGCAGTTGATTGGCCTCTTGCTTTAAGCCTCTAGCTCCTTATTATATTCTCAGAGGGTTTCAAGTTCTGGAGTTGGAGTATACCAATTTCCCCTCTCTTTTTTTGACCCTACTCTTTATCCTTGGACAATACTCAATGTTTTGTTTGCATTCTGCTCCCACTTAGGTGGCCACTATCAAAGATTTGCTGCATTATGCTTCCTTTAGTAAAGCCACTATCGGTCTTATTGATCTTGCTAGCACGTAACTTCCCCACAAAGAGATACAACTGCCAGTCTTTTCTGCTTCCCACGTCTGGGTAAGCAGCTGTAAGTGATGCTCCATGCTCAGGTAATTACACTTTTGCTTTTATTATGATCTGGTAAGCATGGTAAGCATTTTTTCTTCCTGCCCAGCACTCGTGGCTCTGGCGGCCCATTGTCTATTAAACAGGAGTAAGCAGTTTCTACTCTTTCTTTCGTTTGGGCAGTTTTCCCCTTGTTTAAGCAGAGTTGTAAGCTTTTTGCTTTATTTTCGTAAGGGTATGTTGCTTATACTACACTTGCAGTGAGAAATAGTCATTCAAGTTATTTTCCCCTTGCTTTTACTGTTATTTTTGCAAGAAAAAAACTATTTTATTGATAAGAATTCGTTCGTAGATGCAGTAGAATTACAATTGAAAATATGTCAAAGAAATTAAAAACCAATGCCAGAAGGCGTGTCTGATTTTCGGTCGTCTGGGCCAGAAGCATTGTTTAGAAGAAGTAAGATTTTAGGTGAAACACGTTTCAGCTGTTGGGTTGTGCTCTTCCATACCTATCTTGTAACATGTATGCTCCCGACCCTTTCGCTTCTATGATCTGATATGGCCCTTCCCAGCCAAGCGCGAGATTGCCTGCAGCTTTGTTTCTGATATTGTCGAAGACTCTGCGTAATACCCATTTGCCTTACTGAAACGTCCGGGTCCGCACCTTTTTGTTGTAGCTACGTGCTACTTCGTGCAGGTGTTTCAAGTTTCTGATTCTTGTGGCTTTCCTTTTTCATCTAGGAGGTCCAAAGACAAATTCATTTGCTCTTCATTCTCTCTTGGAGTTAGAAGTTCCGTCTTGGCTGTAGGGAAGCTTACTTCAGAAGGGGATACTGCCTCCGATCCGTAGATCAAGGAGAATGGTGTTTCTCTTTTTGCCCTCTTGATGGTGGTTTAACAAGCCCGTAGCGTGGCTGAGAGTTCTTCGACCTAGTTGCCTTTGGTTTCGTCTAACCGTTTCTTTAAGAGGCTTACCATGGTTTTGTTTGTAGATTCAACCTGCCCATTGGACTGTAGGTGCCTTGGCGAAGCAAGGCTCAACTTTATGCCCCAGTCTTCACAAAAATTCGTGAAGGTTTTGCTTCTGAACTGCGGGCCATTATTTGTCACTATTTTTTGAGGTACTCTGAATCGTGTCACCACGTTCTTCCAGGAATCTCTTGATTTTAACGTCTGTGATCTTGCACAAGGCTTCTATCTCTATCCACTTATAGAAGTAATTTATTACTACCAATAGGTATTGCAGCTGGCTTGCGGCCTTCGGGAATTTCCCTACAATGTCCATTCTACGCTCCATAAATGGCCAGGGGGAGCTGACGGACTTGAGATTTTTAGGAGGTAGTTTGGATACTTTCGTGTGCCTGTGGGACTTGTCGCAGTATTTGGCCATCTCGATGGCGTCGTTGGCCATGGTTGGCCAGTAATACCCTGCTCTCTTGGCCCTTAGCACCAGACTTTTTCCGCTAGAATGAGATCCGCATTCACCTTCGTGCGATTCCCTAAGAACCAAATCAACATCTTATGGATTTATCCACTTGTGGTAGGGTCCAAATAACGACCTTCTATAAAGTTTTCCTTGGACCAGGCAGTAGCTTGACGCTTGCCTCTTGATCTTGCGAAATTCACTTCTTATATTGGGCAGGACATCATCCCTTAGATAAGATATGATAAGACTCATCCATGGTCCTTCTTCTTTGATGTTAGAGACATGAAGCCCTTCTGCATCTTCGTTAGTGTTCGGCCATTGGAGCACAAGCAGGGGTATGCTGATTGGCTCTGTGGTTTTTAAAGCAGAGGCCAGGTTGGCCAGGGCATCCATGTGCGTGTTCTTCTCCCTGGGGATTTGTGTGAGTCCGCATTCCCTGAATGAGCTAATAAGCTTCTTGGCTATGGCCAAATACTTGGACATGTTGGCGTCTTTTGCTTGGTAGTCGCCTTCCGTATGGCTTATAATTAATTTGGAATCACTGTAAACCCGTAGGTTCTCTATCCCCAAATATTTTTCTAAGTCGAGTCCCGTGATTAAGGCTTCATACTCACTTTCATTGTTAGTGGCCTTAAAGTTGCACTTTATTTCTCTCGGTGATATTTCTTCCCTTGCGAGACGAGCACAAAGGCCTACTTCTGCTCCCCATATGTTAATCAATCAATCCACATAAAGCATCCATT
The DNA here is from genome assembly GCA_900406275.1 of Anastatica hierochuntica. Classification (NCBI taxonomy): domain Eukaryota; kingdom Viridiplantae; phylum Streptophyta; class Magnoliopsida; order Brassicales; family Brassicaceae; genus Anastatica; species Anastatica hierochuntica. The sequence continues at coordinate 16,906 of OVAN01000385.1, forward strand.
CGCCTTCAGCTTTACTTTCTTGTTGGATCATGACTTCTTCTTTTGCCCCAGGGATCATCGATGGGGAGAATTTTTGCTATGAAGTTAACCAATACTCGCGACTAGATTGTTGTGGCAGGACGGTAGATCACGTCGTACTCCCCCAATTCGATTGCCCACTTGGCTATTCTTCTGGACTCTTCTTGCTTGTGGAGTACGGATTTGATTGGGAACGACGTGACTACTACCACGGGGTGAGCATGGAAATAAGGGCAAAATTTCCTAGCCGAAATGATCAAGGCGAGAGCTAGCTTCTCCAAATGACTGTAGCAAGTTTCCGTGTCTAGGAAATACTTGCTCGCGTAGTAGACTGGACGATGCTTGCTTTCTTCCACCCTGACCAACACAGCGCTTACGGCATGCTCAAAGACCGCTAGGTAGAGGAGCATTAGTTCTCCGTCTAGGGGTTTAGAGAGAAGAGGCGACGTGGTGAGGTATTCTTTGAGCTTGACCAGAGTGTCTTCTGCTCTTTGGTCCCACACAAACTTCTCCGTGAACTTGAGGGCTTCAAAGATTGCGTGAGACTTGTCTGGCAACCTGGATATGAACCTGCTCAAAGCTGCCATTCTTCCAGTGAGTTTTTGCACGTCACGTGGAGTCTTGGGTGAGGGGATCGCATGAATCATCCTGATTTTCTCTGAATTTGCCTCAGTCCCTTTGTATGTGACTATGTACCCCAAAAATTTCCCAGAGCTTACTCCAAACGAGCACTTTTAGGGATCGAGCTTCATGTCATACTTCCTTAGCGTAGAAAAGGCTAGCTGTAAGTGGGCTATGTGATCTTCCGATTCCAGAGATTTGACCAGAATGTCTTCTATGTAGACTTCCATGGTCTGGCCGATTTGATCACAAAAATCATGTTGACGAATCTCTGGTAGGTGGATCCTACATTTTTCAGTCCAAAAAGCATTACCTTGTAGCAGTAAATCCCTCCTAAAGTCATGAAGGAAGTCTTTTCCTGGTCGTCTGGGTGCATGAGAATCTGGTTGTACCCGGAGAATGCATCCATAAAACTCATTAGTTGATGCTCTGCCATTGCGTCCATCAGCTTATCTATGTGAGGCAGAGGGAAGGGATCTTTCGGGCAGGATTTATTAAGATCTATAAAGTCTATGCAGACCCTCCATTTATCATTCTTCTTGCGGATCACAATGACGTATGCTAACCAATCTGGATAGTGGACCTCTCTGATAAACCCGGCAACAAGCAGGTTCTTAACCTCATCATTATGGTAACGTCTCGCTCTGGTGCAAACTTTCTCCTTTTCTGCTTGACCGCTGGGTATCTTGGGTCTACTTGTAGTGCGTGCACTATGACTTCTAGGTCTATACTTGGCATATCCACATGGGACCATGCGAAGCAATCGACAGTAGACCTTAGAAAGTCGATTAGTCTTTGGTATATGCCTTCCATCAGCCTTGACCCCACTTTGAGGTTCTTCCCCGGCTCCCCAGGTATTAGTGGTACCTCAATTGTTCCACTCTGGCTCCTTAGTATGTCTTGCGGGAAGTACTTTCTGTAATTGTTATAAGTAGGCTATTTTTCCCTTTAGTGTAGTCTGGTAACACGATCAGGCATTCTCTTGGTCACCTTTGATCTCTCTGATTCCCCCAAGGTGTCGGGAACTTCAGCACTTGATGCAAAGTTGAAGGCACTGCTCTCATTTCGTGTATCCAGGGTCTCCCCATGATCATATTATAGGCAGAAGGGAAGTCTATGACAAAGAATCTGGTGGAGAGATTTATTCCCCCAGCATAGAAAGGGAGTGTTACCTCTCTAATGGTTTGTTTCACTTCTCCACTAAAGCATGCGAGTGGTGTGGCCTTCTTAGTCAGGGTCTCTTGGGTTAACCCTAAGTCCTCGTATGACCCCAAGAAGAGCACATTTGTGGAGCTTCCATTGTCGACAAGTACCCTTTTCACCAAACAGTTCGCCACCGATAGAGAAACAAATAGGGCGTCGTGGTATGGTGTCAGAACCTTGTCATGCTCCTCAGCCGTGAAGCTGATAGCTTCTTGGCTATGGCCCTATCATTTTTCCTCTAGTACACCCTAACGGTTTGCTACTACTCTCGTGCTTTACTTGGTGTTGTCATGGGTGATACTGCTAACCTCAAATCCTCCTGATAGACATTGATTACTCTGTCATGTTTAGGAGGAGAACTTGGAGCTTAGCGTCCTGCTGAAGCGTCTTCTTCTTGGCTGCTTAGCAACTCTTTGGTCTTGTTGGAGACGAATTCCCGCAGATATCCCTTCTTGAGTAGCTCGTTTACTTCTATTGTTAAGGATATGCAGTCCTATGTCATGTGATTGTGGTCTTTATGGAAGTCACACCACTTGTTAGGGTTTCGATAGTGATTAGGTGGCTTCATCTTTTGGGGCCATCGGACTTGGTTTCCCATCTCCTTCAAGACTCTAACTAGTTCCACTCTTGATATCGATAGGTTCAATATGTATGGTCGGGTGGTAACTGTGGAGAACCTGTTGCTCTCTGGCTTTCCCAGAGGATTGGGTCCACCTTTGGCTCCTTTGATTCTGTCTCCCCTAATAGGTCTTCAATAGGGTTTATCGTCTCTGACTGTCTTCTCGGTTCTCAAGATCCGAGACTATCTTCTTCCCACTTGATTTGTGTTTGGGCCCGAGAGAGCACGTCTTCCATTGTCTTGTATTAGTACTTGGTCAGTTCTTTGTAAAGGTCTCCATCACGAAGGAGTCCTCTCTTGAAGGTGGAAATTTTAGTGACAACACTGCAATCGGGTATTGTAACCTTTTGCTGGTTGAAGCGGTGCATGTAGCTTTGGAGTGGTTTGACCTTGTGCTGCTTGATCTCATAGAGGCCATCTGATGACTTGGGCGTCACCCTACTATATGCGAATTATTATATGAACAAATATGTTAGTTTGCCGAAAAAATCCCACACTTCCGGGTAGAATCATGATGAACCATTGCAGGACGGCCGACACTCGAAAAGCCGGATCTGAACCCCTTGCACATAGCTGCTTCCTTATGCTCCTTCTGGATTGCTATGGTGAGCATCTTCTGCCTGTATTGTGCAATGTGGTTGTCCAGATTGGAAGTTCCATCATATGGCTTGATGAAGGGAAAAGTGAACTTCCTTGGCATGTTGAGAAGCACGATCTCGTCTGCGAAAGGGGTGTCTGCGTAAGAGCTTAAGGCACTTCTTATAAGAGAAGATGTGACACCTGGAAGACATTCAATTATTGACTGTAAAGCCTCAAATTTGTTAGAGAACATCTGCTCTAGGCATCTGGCTTCCTCAGATTGCGAGGTGAGGTTTGCGACCTGCTGTTCCTCTACCTCCTTAGGCTCTCTTGTGCCCAAGCAAGATCTTGATTCCCCTAGACCCCTGTTGCCAACGGACCGCCTCTTTCTCCAGAGATATTGGTAGGGGGAGTCTCACGGGTGGACATTTGGGGTACATGAACCTTGAATCTTTGGCATGCGGCATGATTGGCCGTTAAGGCCGAGTTCGTCTCCCTAAGAATTTTGTTATCCAGTTCAAGTTGTTGAAGATGTTGGGCGCTCTCTTGAAGCTTTTTGGCGCAGGCCTCCATCTGTAAAGCCTACAATTATGCGGCTGCGGCGTCGAGCCCAGCTGGATTCTAATCCCTCCTTAGTTGTTCCTTACCTTCAAGTCTCGTCTGTAGGGTTTCCAATTGAGATCTCATCTCTTCATAGGTGAGATTGGTTCGTCCAGGTGTTGTGATCATGGCGTCAACGTTGTCTCCAGCTATCGTCACGTAGTTTTGAATTTGAGCACCCCTCCTTCTAGCACCAAACTGTTATGGATGTTTTTTGGGAGTTCTTTGATAGGCACTACGGAAGTAAGGAGATAATGTGAGTGTGTGAAGATGAATGAGTTTAGGTAAGAAAGTCTAAGCAAAAGAGGTTGTATGTTTTTTGTGTCAAAGAATCGATCAACAAGGATTGTTAAAAGAACGAGTATTCTTAGCCACTTAGCCTAGGGTTTTTCGAATCTCTCTCCATAACCCCTAAGCTTGTTATTTATACATAAAAGCTAGTTCTTATCTTTTTAGGATTAGGAGATATTGCAATTATATACAAACATACATGATTATCTATTTATTTTAAAAAGAAGATAAGTATCGGGTAAGAGTTGGCTAGCCTCCAGCTTCCAGCTTCCTGATGATTTTTGGCTTCCTGCTCCTTGGCATTCCCCTGTCTTACGGCTTAACTGTCGTACTCTATTCAAACCAAGGGAATTCCCAAGGCTCAAATTACTCCCAACAATAACTAACATATCCTCTTAGCATAGAGATTGATTCTCGATGTATCACTTGAAATTGAAATGATGAAGTAGTTATGTTAGATGATCCAACATCATTGTGAGCTTTGTTTGAGAATGGCTTAGATGATGATTTTTTGTGTTGCCTTGGATGTCTTTAAACCTGAGACTCTCTTTTGGTTGGTTCCCTTCTTGAACCACACCGAGACCATCACTTAGACCTCACTTCATATTGGCAGTTGATGCTACAGTAGTAGGCCAATATTGACTTCAAAGAAACACAAGTCACTTTGTATCATCCTTTTGAATCATACACCAAATATCAAAATTGATTCCATGATACATCTAGTAGATCAACCATTCCCTCTCAATAGAGATGTGGTTTGTGACAGAAGGAAGTCATCTTGTAAATTAAACCACTCCTTGGTTCCTTCAGATAGATGTTTCAGTCGATTTCTCAGGTTCACTTGCGTCAGCTTCTGCATAAGTTTACGTCTGTAGTAGTCACAGATGTAATCCGAAGTAATATGTTGATAGCTACTGCAGAGATGTCATATTCGGTTATCAAACACACCCTTTGGCCCTATTGTAACAATTCTACATCTTCTTCTTCGATAAGTTTGCATAGATCCCCACCACTACTTGAAGCACACAACTTGTAAATTCTGACACAGTTCACTAAAGTTTTCCCTTCTTGTTCACAGCTGGCATCAAGAGTTATTGGCATTGATCCAAACTTTGTATTAATTACTGATATTACTCTGTTACACCTAAGATGAAGCAAGTACAACTTGTAATTGGTTACTTTTCTATTCTCATGATCGACTTGCTTCTGCACCAATATCTTTATTGGAAGTTCCTCTTGAGTCTAACAACTAACTCATACTCAATTTCTGATGCAATGAATCTTTCATCTCCTTCTCCTGAGGAATTTTGTTTTTGTGGTCTACAGTAGATCTTGAATAAAATATTCTCATCATTTCGACTTGAGTAATCGACAAATTGAGGAAAACTCTCACCATAATTTGCATTCACTATTGCGTAGACTTTCTTCCCGATATTTCATGTTGATTTTCGTTCACCATGGTTGACTCCCATACCTAGATAGCCTTGACTCATAATAATGATGTCCTAAGAATGATATAAATCATAGCTTCCCTTTGTAGCTATTGATGCACACTTTCTTGACATGAGTTTCCATCTGTCACACATCCTTTGCACACATCCAGTCTCAGAATCTGATGCAGCTGAATATTTGAACTTTCTTGATTCTACAACAGTTATCTCCTTTAAATTTTAACTCTCTTTTCTCTCCTTAGATATTAAAACACGAGAAACTTACTTTAAAGTCCCTCTTCTTCTGCTCCTCTTTCTTCACTTGTCTCTGAAGAGAGAACTTCTTGGTGTCTTAACGCCATCGAAACCATCATTTGTGACAACTTTTTCCCTTGTCTTTCTTTCTGAAAATAGTTTTTTAAAGTTCATCATATACTTTTGATTCATTTACAGAGGACTGATTATCTTCATCATTTCCAGTCAGAATCTACTCCTTATCATGATTCAGCCTTTCATATTCTGCTTAAGGTGCTATGAATGATGATTCAGTGTATGCTTCAGAAGTTGATGCTCTTTTTTGCTTCAGTGAACATGTCCACTTCTAATTTCTCTTTGTTTTCTCTCATTCATCTTGCTGCTGAACTGAAATCCTCGTCATTTGACTCTTCAATATTTTCTTTGGCTCATCAACATAGTACATCATGCTTTGCAGTAGCAAACAAGTCCGATTCAATATCTGACACAATGCATCCTTTAGATACTCCAAAGTCCTCTTCGCCAAAATTTCTAAGTTTTTCCAAATTGGTATCTTCGTTCTTTTTGAACTGTTCATATTTTTCACTGGAATATGGTTGTTGTCCATCCACAGATTTAGTATCCTTTGATGCATCCTCTGACACAACCTCGCCTAAACCTTGTTTACGTGAATCCAACATTGTAGCTAACTCAGTGTTTGTGTTCTTGTTGAACTACTTATCTTCTCCACCGCAATGTGAGAGTTCTCCTTCCTTAGCCTCGACAACCTTTGCTATTTTCTTTGGCAATAACATATGCTTCCGATATAGCCTCTGAAGTAGCCTTTCCCAAAACTTGTAGTTTTCACCCAATCAATACCATGGCTATCAGCTTCCACCGATTTACTAGGATTGAATTGAACCACCCTTGAACCTACTACAACACTTAATGACAAAAGTTAGTATTACAACATTTAGAAAAAAATTGACGCAACCACTAACAATAAAATAACATAATGAAAGTTAAACCTGCAGCGATGTCACATGTGTCACCTCTTTGAATCAGATTGAAAACACACTTTATAAATTCATTAATGTTATTTAAAATTTTCAAACATTTTTCTCTTGAAGTGCTTCATTGACTGACTTAGCATGTGAAACATAGTGTTCACTTAATTTTTCTAGACTTGAAGCGTCTGGTCATCATGCCTTCGATGGCTAGCTTTCACTCTGTCATGCCTTTATCATGCTCTTAATATGATTTCAACCATTATTTGACATAGAAAGAAACTGGATATGTTAGATAGAAGCTTTGTTTGAGGAATCACACCTTGTACTATCTTTGGTTTTCTTCAAGTAAAAACATTGTCCTAGAGACAGGCATAGTAATACTTGCACCATCACTTGACTTCTCAAGTGCAAGAAAGTTTTCATAAGACTTTGAGGTCATCTTCAACTTATTGCAATCTTTCTTTATGTCAACTATATACTTTTCAGAGTATGATGACAAAATTCATAACTCTTTTCCATCTAGGATACTAGATTCCAAACAAACTCAAAACCTTATATACACCTGAACCAATGCCTTTTTTTAGTCCTGCACACTCGAAAAATGGTTACAGTTCACATAAACCCATTGATTTTCTTAGAGTGAAAAAATGATTAATATCCAATGGTTTTGTGAATAAATCAGCTAATTGCAAATGAGCGACAACATGTTCAACCAGTATTTGTTTCTCCTCCACAAGTTCTATGATGATGTGTTGCCTTGTGTCAATGTATTTTGTCCTTGACTGTTGCACCAGGTTATTGGAGATGTCAAGAGCATTTTTTCTGTTGCAGTAGACCAAGAGTGATCCATAATTCATCATGTAATCAACTCCTTCTCTCACTGACGTTGAGAAACAACTTCTTATTTCAGTGTATTTTACCTCTCTTGTAGACACTGACACAGAACTCTTCTTCAGCTTTTTGCTCAACTTCAGAATCAAATTTTCCTCCTGAAGGAAACCTTCACTACTTGTACTCTTCTGGTCATGAACACTTCAATCCTAATATGATTATTCTCTTCCCTCAAGATAAGGCTTCTTTGTCTTGCGAGTAATACCAATGGATCTTACCTGATTACCATCTAAAGCCATCTCAAGCATCAACTCAGAAAACTCAAATGGTTTTGTAGAAGCTGATCAACATATGTCACATCTCCTGCTTCAAATATTGTCTCAATATTACTATCATATCTTGCATCCATTGTTGCCTCAGTTGCACGATTTCCAATTCCTCATCTCTGCCCTCATGTATGTAGTTACTCTTCTTCAGACTTCCTTTCCCTCTTTGATCATGTTTGTGAACTCAACACTTAAACATTCAGTAGCACTCTCTCCCTTATTTGAGTTCACAACATGATCAAAGCTAGTTAAAGAAATTTTTTCATCTCGAAAACTCTTGATTAAATCAGAAACGGCTCCGATGAGCATGTCCTTGAACTTTATATCGACAACATGTTCATACATGAGTTTTTTTATCATTAATTTCCTTCAACCAATTTCCCTCTTCCAACCATCTTAAACGCCTTGATTTACCATGTCAAATTGTTCCATATTGCTGACAAACACGTTGTCGAGGATCATTCTGCATCTTTTGACCTTATGTAGCAAATTTGGTGTATGTAACAGCTGCACCCGTTGTACCAATTATGACCATAGTTTATGTTTTTCTCTTGATACTTTCTTGAATTACTCCTTTGAGAGACTTCTTAAGCTAGAAGCGTTTACACATACATGTCATCTGTTGTGAATCTCCTTTGTCAGTAGGAAGTCGCCCATAATATTTATGCTCTACTGAAACCGACATGTTGCATTGGATTTCCGATGTATAATGTGACACATTGCTTGTCATAGTCTGCAGTAGATTAGACTTCTTCATCCATACTTGATTATGACAACGATTCCACCAATAATTATTTTGCTTCAAGAGTTATTCACCCTTTCTCTGAATTTAGGACAATAGGATTTGATATGCCCATTTCCGCCACAGAAATAACAGTTTGATCTCTTACTAAATGACCTTCTGATTCATTAGACACAACTTGTACTGCACTTGATCTTCTCTCTTAGCTACTCTTTGCATATGACATTTTCTTCTAAGACGCTTTGCTAGAGATAAATTTGATTGGTCCTGAATATGATCCTAGTGTTGATTGTTCAATCCTGCCATAGCTCAGAATCTTATCAAGTTGTTTATGCCAATTAGAATCGTGAACATTTTGTATTGGTGATCAAGTTTGTCTTGAAGTTCATGAGATATTCTCTTTTCAGTTTGTACTTCTTTCATCAGCATGTCCGCCTTAGTTGTTAGAGCCAACTTCTATTTCATCAGACGCATACTTTCTTTGTTGATCTTCTTTTCAGTCTCTAGTTCATTCCGAAGTGCATCAATAATAGCTTCAAGGCGTACCTTCTCATTTGTCGGACCCAAATTCACTTTTCCAAGTTTTACCAGTGTCTGACGCACGTGGTGATAATTTTTATTCAGATCACCTTCGGATTCATCTTCTAACATATCATCATCTAATTCAGATTCTAACACTTCTCGTTCCTCGAATTCAATGATCCCAAGGCATGCCACAAGGTGTTGTTCATCTAATACTCTTTTTCAATATCTTCCTTTGAATCTTCTTCATTGATCCTAGTAGAATTTTTCTGTTCGATGGTTCAGATCTTTGACACACTCAAACTGTATATGGTACATTCCTTAGCATTTAACACACTTGATCTCTCCCTTTCTCATAGATATGTCAGTGTCAAATATTCTCTCTGTTGCAGTAGATTTGGTTGACCTTATCCTTGCTTAACCTTCTGTAGGGCTCTGTCTAATCTCTTAAGTAGCAACCTCGCATGATCATCTGCATCATTTTCAAATTAATTGCGTCAAAACACTTTTTGGTCAAACCAAACTGCTTCAGCCCTTTTTTTCTCCTCTGTATGTTTTGCATCTTCGACATCTGACACATCCTTGATCTTTTGCTTATCTTAGTACTTTATTCTTTCTGTAGGATCACACCTGTTTTTAATACGAACGGGTTTTTTCTCCGATTACAATTGAAAATTCAAGTACTATGCCTAAAGTACTACATGAAGTATTATTGCGAGAGTTGTAACAAAAAGTGCACCAGAGAGATTCTCTACAAAGAATTGTGTATTCCTAGAACTCTTTCAAAAAACTTATAAGTAATTGTGAACAGAATAAACAACAAGATCAAGACACTCTTTGACTTTTTTATCTAGCCTGACACATTTTTGTGGATCGAATACAAGATCCAAAAAATCCCTCTCCTTTAGCCTTTGTGGTTCACTCTCAATATAAGAAAAATGAAAACCCCTCTTGGCAAATGCACGTTTCTTTATCTAATACCTAATCTCAGAAACTCACCTTTTAGTCCTCGTGTTTCCCTTGCTTACAAGCCCTAGAAACCCAATGCTAAGTACGTTCTTTTTCTATCTCAAAACGTGCCTAATACCCAACACCTCTGTATCTACATATATTCAGTAGATATTCCATCCACAACCTCCAAGGAAAGGATTTTCACCAAATCTTTCCTTAAAAATATTTTTCCTATTGCTTCTAAGAAATAAGAAACTATGTTTTGCATGTTTATCTCTTCTTCAAGCAAAATTTGTAGAATATTTTTATTCTCCTTGTTTCTCAAACCACGTCCAACTCAACATGCAGTCACTCCCCAGCTGATTTACTTGCTCCAGTTCTTGTTTCTGATCTTCGTTTCTGCTGTCGCATTTCATGCATCACCAATTGCTATAATAGTCCTTCAGAACTCTTTTTGCTGCATAATCAACTGCTATAGACCCTCACTGCAGAACTCTGCATCATCATAAAGTGCCTCAAAGTGTAATGACAAAGTTGAAAATACCATATGGTGTAAATAACTCGTTAATGTATTTTACTAATCCTAATCCTACCTGTTACCCACAAAAAATTCATACTACAAAGAACTATACTTGCGCAGTTTTTATGTTTTTTTTTTTTGTTATCGGTTTTTATGTTAAGAAGCTTTTGAAATTGAATTACCTCGAATTGGTTTGCTCTGTCATCCAAATCTCTTATTATTATTATTTATCTATCATTTATAAAATAATATAAATCAACTAGTTATGAAGTGATGATGAATCTTACTTATAAATGAAGAAGGGAGGCTCTCCAAATGTGACACCTCATCACTTTTCTTTAAATATATTGCATTAAAATAAAACAATAAAATTAAAAGTGTGACATTTATTTGGTGTTCATATTACCTCTTCAACATATTTGTTGACTTCTCATATTCATTAACTTTTATAGATTCATATAAATAATGATTATTTTTTGCTTGACTTGTAAAAAAAAAAAAATCAAACTAGAAGGTTCGTTACTTTACGAAAACTATTTTGTAAAATATAATAGAACTCAAGCATGTAAAATAGAGCTATCGTAATTATTTAATTTTATTAATAAATAAATTTTTCGATAACACATTTAAAGTTAAAATAAATAGCCGATCAGCAAAAGAGTCGAAAGTCATAAAATTACACAAAAATCCTTTTAAAATTTAAACTAGGTCAACAAAATTTTAAAGATGAAAAAAATTGAAATTACAAATAAAAAACCATCAAAGTAAAAAAAAAATTATCAAAAATGAAAAGGAAAAGAAAATTCAAACAAAAAAAGATGAGAAAAATATAGAGGAAAATATTGAAACTAAATAAAAGAACCCAAACATAAGGAATTGAAAGAGATAAAATTTAGAAAAATAAATGTATATGAAAATATAAATTGTAAACTAAAAATGATATTAATCGTGTAAGATTAAAATTTGGATAAAAGAAAAAAAAATAAAAACAAGTAATTATTCACAAAAAGACAAAAATATAGTATAGTCGTGAATATAAAATACAAAATATAGAAAAAATATATAGCACTAATTATTAGAACGAGTAAAAACTTTTAAACAAAAAAATCTAATACTACAAGAAAAGATAAGAAAGATTTTTTTTATAAAATCGTCTAAGTAGAAAATTTATCAGAAAATGAAAAGGCAAAAAAATTAACAAAAACAAAAAGATTCAATGAAACAATAAAGAAAATAAAAGATGGTAATAATGTAAAGGAAAAATAAAAAAGAACCAGAATGTAAGGTACTAAAAAGAGGTGAGCTCAATAAATATAAATGTAAATAAAAGTTTTAAATTGTAAATTAAGAAGTATATTAATCGTGTAAGATTAAAATTTGGATGAAAGAAAAAACAAAAATAAGTAACTATTCAAAGATAATGAACTAAAAATAAGTCTAACCGTGAATGAAAATTATAAAACAAAGCAATATAGAATTAATTATTAGAATTATTTTTATAATATATTGTATCCTAAAATAATATAATATCTTTTATCCTAATATCTTATATCCTGCTTTTGGCTAGAAGAATATTTTTCTAGCTCAAGCATTGCTCAGATAAGTAACTACGATAAAGATATTTTCAAGAATTAATATATCAGTGTGGTAGGACCCATGGATTTCGGATGTACAACCACGATCGGCAAGAGGACGGATTAATGTATGGCATCCTCTGTTAGGAATTCAGCATTTTATAAACTCTAGAACGAGAGAGTGGCATTCGCTAATCTTACATGAATTTATAAAGCCATAGGATGTAAAATTTATTCGGGGTATCAAACCAAATAGATCTACATCTTATGATGATCTGGTATGGCATTACATAAAATCATGTCAATATACGATTAAATCGGGTTACAGAATACTTTTTTTTTTTTGGTCACAACAGAATACTTAATTTAGTGGAAATAAAGCAGATTAATAACGATAGTTGGGGTCCAAATCTGGAGGTTCTGAAGGCGTTTACATGGAAAATAAAATGCTCTTTGAAACTACAACATTTTTTCTGGCAAATCATTATAGGGAGTTTAGCAGTGGCAGTAAATCTTAATACGAGAGGGGTACAATGCGATTTAGTATATAAGCATTGTGGTAAGGCGGAGGAGTCAATCAATTATGTTCTTTTTGAATGTAACTCGATTAGGCAGATTTGGAACCTCTGTAGGAATCCGGCAAAGCCGAGAGAGTTTCTTACAAATATGCTTTATAAGAATATGAATTACCTATTCTGGCGAAATTCTATGAGGAACCAAGATAGGAAAAGCGAACTTTTTCCTTGGATCATATGGCTAACTTGGAACGCAAGGAATCAAATGGTATTTCAAGGTATACATGTAACAGTCGCAGATATCCTAAAGAATGCATAGATTGACTTTGTATGCTAGGAAGAAGCACAGGCTCAACCAGACCCGGTTAATGACTAGATATGTACGGAGAATACAAGGTCTAATGGACTACTGTGTCAAAAAGATGGATCTTGGAAACAATCAGACCTCACTTCCTGTCTCGGGTAGAACTATCAAGATAGAGATAATTCGGTATTATTAGTTGGAGCGATATGCTCTAGATGAAGTCTTTTACCATTGCATTCAAATATGAAAACACTATTGTGGGCAATGGAAGAGCTTCATACCAGAAGAATAAATTGCTAGTTTTATTATACGGATTGTATAGAGCTTTTCAACATCCTTCAAAACCCGAGTGACTGACCAACATTATTAACGCACATCCAAGAGTTCTGGTGTCTCCGTGGACATTACCCAGATTTCTATCTTTCTACCATACTGCGTACGGTGAATATAAGCAGATTGCCTGGCCTGAGGATCCAAAATTATTTTCAATGATTATACCTTTGTAGATTTTTTTCCTCCAAATTGGATTACCAAATTTGGAGTGACTTTCTGATTAATGTGTGGTTGACGAAAAAAAAACAAAAAAAACACATAATACATGAAAAAATCCACGCTTAGCGCGGATTCTAGTTGATGATAACAACTAATACCTACCAAAGCAAGTTTTCGAAACTAAAGGGAGAAGAAAGTCTAAAGATTCTTAGTAAGAGGCATATAAGTTTCAACTAACCATACCGACTTCTATATCAATATATATATATATATATATATATATATATAGTGTTTTTTTTTTCAGCTATATATATAGTGTTTATGTAGTGAAGGTTTAGGCAATCGTAATCCCTTTTGTCAACGCTCTATTTAAAGATCACGTCTTACCGTGACTGATACAATATGCTTAGTGATATATACTAGTATTGTTGTTTCGTCACCATACAGACTGCAATATGTGAACACAAACTATCGGTGGTTGGTCCAACCAAACTTAATATCCCATGCCAAATGTAAAAGATGCGTTTTTCCCACATATATCTACCTTAAAAATAAATCTTTAAAATTCTACTAATTATAACTGTCATTTTATCACCTTCCTTTTATCAGTTTTCTTTGCAACACATTTTTATTTTATTTTTACGGTGAATTTTGGCGGTCGTAACGACAAAATAAATTCTCCAAAAAAATATAGATGTCTTGAGTGGCCGCTTATGTAGCTTATTTTAAGGACAGATCCTCTTAATTACGTTTATAATTGTATTTAAAATGGATATTTTCAGATTATTACAGAGTCAAAGATTTCTGGTCTAGTTGATATTACTAATTAGTTGGTGTATACAGCTAAAAAAATGGTGTTTATACAAATCTTAACAGGACTTTTGATTAGAAACAATACTTGAGGAGAGAAAAGTATAAATTAACTAACGAAGTGTTGACATAATGATAAAAACCTCTCTATTATAAGAGGAGGTCACGGTTCGAACTGCATTGAGAAGGGTTGGTTCGCCAAAAGCGAGTATTTTATCCAGTCTGACCCCATTCTGAGAGATTAGGGGCCCACGAGTCATGAACCTCCTGTTTATAAAAAAAATAGTTTAAATTGTCGATATGCTTTTATATAAATAAAAACCTCTCAAAATGCTCAGGAAGGCAGAGAAAAAACGATGGTATTGACTTTTGTAGCAAGACAAGAAAGACCGATATACTCAATTTTAATTGTATCACTAGAGTTGATAACGCCGATATAAATTTGATTATTTTATATACTTTTTCTAGATATGTTATTATTTTTAAATTTTTATTTGACAAATGATTATATGTGATAAAATTAGATTAACTAATTGAAAATGTTATGTGTTCAACAAACATAATTTTGTTTCTTTTATATTGTTTTAAGTTTATCAGAAAACATTATTTGTTTATGTGAATTAATTATATTTTGTGGATACTATTCTCTTTTTGAATTTGGTATATGAAAAATGTTTATATGAATGAGATTAGCTATATGAATGAGATTAGCTCCTTACGTTTTATTTTCTTCACGACCAACTTTTTACTTTGAAGCTAAACCCGAAAAAACATGTGAGCGGGGTCCATGCCCAAGTATTTCAGATTTTATTCGAACCGAACCCGAAATCCGAAATAGTATATGGGTGCCTGAACTATTGCACACACATATATGTATATTATTACCCTTATACTCTTATATCCATAAATTTGTCTCTGGTAATCCGAAAATTCAAATTCGAAACCCGAAACACCTGAAAATCTGAAAATCCGAACCGAACTCAAATCTAAAAAGCCCAAAAAATTTGAAATATCCAAAAATTGGAGAAACCTGGGAAAAAAAACCTGAATCTGAATCGGAAAAACACTAAAATATCTA
This sequence comes from Anastatica hierochuntica, assembly GCA_900406275.1. Taxonomy (NCBI): domain Eukaryota; kingdom Viridiplantae; phylum Streptophyta; class Magnoliopsida; order Brassicales; family Brassicaceae; genus Anastatica; species Anastatica hierochuntica. The sequence goes on from OVAN01000385.1 coordinate 32,176, forward strand.
AACCTGGAAAAATATCTTGTTTATCCGGATTTTAATAGTTTTATAAAATCCAAACCGACCTGAAAAACTTGAACCGAACTTTTCGAAAACCAAAATGAATCCTACAGGGACAGAGTTTGGGAACCTAAACCGATCCGAAACCGACCCGAATCCGTACGGGATCCCGAACGCCTAACCCTAATTTAAACATTTACATTTTTTTATTAAAATAATATAATTTTCATATATACAATAGTATAGATATACCAAAAGCAATTTAATATAAAACCAATATATGACTAAATCTATAGTCTTGTATTGAACACTATTATATATTTATCAGTACATGTATATTAACTCGTTAAATATATAAATATTGATACATTTATTATGTGTAAACTGATTAATAATAATAACATATTTCTATATAATATAATTATACATGGGATTGGAAAATATAATTTGATGTTTATTGTTTTAAATTTGGTAGAGTTTAAGGAAAATCGAGGATTTTATTTTCTTAGACGTGAAAGTTATATAATGAATGTTATAACTATTTCTAATGAATTGTGAATAGTTTCAAACTTAAATGAAAACTTTTTTAAGTAGGTAAAAGTAGATTCTAAATTAATAGAGTAGATGGCGAAAAAAAAATTAATAGAGTAGATTTTGTAATTTTCTTTTTAAAAACTTTTTCAATTACTAGGTACCCAAATATATTTGTATATATTGTTATAGACTAGTTCACTATTTTAAACCACAATAGCTTTTATTTACGCGTGATATTACCAATTTTGAGCTTTTATAGTCATTAGCTATGCGAGGATATTCAAGAGGAGATACTTCAAGTAGTTTCACCCGTTTTTTGCGAAAAAACATCATTCCCCTTCCTTTGGATAAAGAGTATTTTTCGACACAAGTTTTATGAAGGAAAGGAACTCAGATAAGAATTCAGTCCGATTTAGAAATCTCGGTCTGGTGTGACCCACGGTAACCAGACATTTTCACACAACCTGCTCAGTGAAGGGGGAGATGGCTTCATCCTGACCTTAAGGTCCAACATTTCATTAATCTTGATACGATGGACAGGCACTCGCCTATTATCCACGAGTTCATGGGCCCAGAGGATATTGCGCTCACTAAGGGTATTCAACCAAGTAGAACCGTTAAAAGAGAAACTTTGCTCTAACATATTATCTCAGACGTGAAATATGCAGTCAATTCAGTATATAGACTTTTGGAAACTCTTGAAAAGTATGATAAAGGTCAAATCGAAGAGGAACAAGCACAAATACGTTGAAGGCTCATGTATGAACATTGGCATGTCCACTAAAAATTAAGCACTTTGCTTGGCAAGTACTTTCTAATGTGCTACCAGTCTCAGTTCGGATCTCTCAACGAGAGGTGATGTGTGATCTTACCTGCAAGTGATCTGGTTTGGCAGACGAGACGGTTAATCATGTATTTTTTGAATATCCTAACTCGTTAATTGGGTGGAACCTTTCATACACTTTGATAACATCCTCTGGGTTTTCAGCCCATTCAGTGTATGCAAATTTAGAATATCTATTCTGGAAAATTCCTAAGGAGATATAGCAAAATGGTTCCTCTGGATCTTTTATTTGGATTATGTGGTATCCATGGATAGCAAAAAATCAAAAGATATTTTAAGGGATAGAACTGGAGGCTGAGGATATAGTTGAACAAGCCTTGAGTGATCACTCTAATTGGCTGAGTGCTCAAGAGAACCCTCCTGAAAAAGGCAAATTTCGATAGACACATTAAGGGTTGGGGTGAAATCACAGTGTAAAATGGGTGGCTCCTGGAAGCAAATAGACCCAAGCTCAAGTTTTGGTTGGCTATCTGAGGACCAGGATGGCTGAACGCTATTACTCGGAGCTAAAACTACACGACGAAGCCTATCACTTTTGCATTGTGAGATGGAATCATTTCGTTGGGTGATGCAAGAACTGCAACAAAAAATGATAGATTGTCAGGATTTTGAGACGGATAGTGCACAATTAATCTCCATTATTCATTCACCTGAAGAATGACAGGCCTTCTCAAATTTTATTGATAATTTTTGTACCTTTCGCTCATTGTTTTCTTTGTTTTCTATTTCTTTAATTTTGTGCACCTTGAACTAAATACAGATTGTTTAACTCGTACTACCAGATCTTGCTCTTCTGAGATTTCCTTTGTAAACTATTTCCCTCCCGATTGGATTGCCACTTCAGGAGTTTTCTAATATATAAAAGTTATGGTTCATAAAAAAGAAAGTCATTAGCTATGCACTTTAATATATCTTCTGCCAATTTGATTATTGAATCAATTAACTCAGCTAAATAATTTATTTAAGTGGTTAATGATTATCTTTTTAGTTTTCAAACACTTACTAAAAATAATAATTAAAATTAAATTCATTAATTAACAATTACAAATATCATAGTTTTAAAATGATTAAATATTTATAATATTCAATGATTTTAAAACGGAACCGGCAATCAAACTGGTTAAGTTTTGGGTCATGGATCGATATAGTCCGACCTAGTTCAACCGAGTTTAATGATATTCTTACAAATAATATTATAATTAGAAATAAAATATTGTTTTAGAATAATATTATTCTTGAGAATAAATATATTATCTTAAAATATCAAACAAAACACTTATAATCATAATATTTAAAAACTAAAGTCTGATTTTGCCCCAAAAACTATATTAATTAATAAAATAATTTAAATTTCATATTTAAGAATTGAATCCGGTTTGGCGATTCGTCGTTATCCGGTTCTTTACCAGTTTAATATGGTCTTTTAACCAGTACAATTTTCTTTCGGTTTATTATTGATCCAACCCAACTATGTTTTCAGTTTGTGGTTGAACTAGGTATGATCCTCGGACTTGTCCGATTTTAAAATCATTACATATCCCTCATAGAAAAAAAAATATAAATACAATGAAATTTAAAATTTCGAGAACTTTTAACATAGAGAATTATTATGTATTTATAAATTCTTTATATGAGTTCTACAATAAGAAATCAGACAATGATAATACAAATTAATTGATTTTATAATCTGACATAAATATATGATAGGAGAAACTAATTTTCATTCTGATATCGAAAATTCATATCGTTCATATGTTCATTTAATAAAATTATTTAATATTTACTAAATTTTATTTATAATAAAAAATTTATGTCATTTTTAAATCTTTTTGTATTATATTATATCAAAAAATAAGTTCCACACTTTGTAAGTGTGGATCAAAATCTAATTACCCTTACACTAAAATTATTGTAATAACCCGGCCCTTTAAAGCCCAAACCGAACCCAAAACCTACTTGACCCGAACCCGCGAACAAAATCCATCCACCCGAGATGGTGGAGAGAGAGAGAGAGAGAGAGACGACGGAGAGAGAGAGAGAGAGTGGCGACAATGATGATGGTGATGACTAGGTAAGGCGGAGAAGGAGAAAGGTGTGCCGCTTCCATGGACAGGAAGAAAACCGATGGAGCCGCAATCGCGAGAGAGGAAGTGAGCAAAGCTCTCGCGGTCAGGATCGTGGTTCCGGGGAGTGGAGTCGACGGGGAGGAAGTCACGAGAGTGATTGGTGGAGAAGAAGAGACGGAGAAGCGAGAGGGAGCCGAGGAGGTGGAGGTGTCGGGGACCATAGGAGATGGAGGAAACCGAGAGGAGAAGGAGGAGCTAGCCGCCGCAGGAGGAGAAGCGACCAGAGAAGGAGGAAGGGTAGAGGAAGGAACCGAAGCGATGGCGGAGGAGGCTCATGGAATCAAAGCGATGCAGAGATGACGGTGGAGGCGAAACCCGAGAAGAAGAAGAGAGAAGCGGAGATAACTAGAGACCGAGACGGTGAAACGGAGACACCGGAGGCGAAGCCGAAGGTTGGTGGAGCGGTGGATGGCGTCAGGGAAGAGAAACAGGTTGTGTTGGTGGCGGAAACCCTCGGAGGAGGAGATAACTTTCAGAGCAAGTCACAGAGGAAAAAGGAAGCTAGGATTTTTGGTAACTTAGAGGGGAAGGAAGCTACGTGTTCGGTGATGGAAAGTGATCGGGAGGCTTTCGGGACGGAGATTGTGATCGGAGAAGCATCCAGAGACGAGATAAGGATCGGTGGTGAAACAACCAAAGGCGACGATAACTTAACTGTCACGGAAGAAGAAGAAGATAGATCAGAAGCGAAAAGGGAAACCGGAAATGGAGATTCCGAAAAACGGTCTAGAGACGAAGCAGTAGTAGAAGGAGAAAAAATGATGAGAGCAAGGAAGAAAATGGTGGAGCTAAACACATGGCGAGAGATTGTACCCAAGGCGGAGCAGGGAATGGTCTATGGCGGAGTAGCCACCGGAGTAGCTGGAACCTCCCGTGCGAGAAAATCAATTTCGGTAGAGGCGGTTCAAGTCGAGGAAAAGGAGGAAGCCCAAGAGTTGCAAAAGCAAAGTGCTAGTTCCGCGAGGCCGGACCAGGAGGGTTCTGGGAAATTCCCTTGAGAGTTAGATCCCTAGGTAAGGAATTACAGTTTTGCCCTTAGTTTCCTTTTCAGAGAAGTTACCAGATATAGCAGGTTTCTATTTTTGGAAAGTTTCTTTTCGGGAAAGTTTCCTCTTTGGACAGGTTTCCTTTTTAGAATGTTTCCATTTATGGCAGGTTTTCATAACTGAAAAGTTTCCCTTTTTAGCAAGTTTCAGAAGGTCTAATCGGGTTCCTATTACAGGATTCCTCTTCTAGAGAAAGATATTCATGGGGTAAACAGGAAAAGGGAGGCCCATCAGGAGAGGGAGCTGAAGAGTGGATCTTCATGGGGCAAACAAGACAGAGGGGCAAAGGAGGATGAGGTCATAGTAGCAGAGATGGAGGTCCGAAACTCGGGAGGCATATCGACCATTACGCTAAGGTGAGGAGGTTCTTGGTTTTATCGCATTTGGTAGTCGTTTAACGTGCTTGTTAGTCTAGGGTTAGTCCGGCCGGTGTCGAGCTATAATTTTCGGCACGTATAAAAACTATGTAATATGTAATGCTAAATGACATAAGGTCTTATTCGCCTAAGTGCGATTGTTTGATTGGGTCGCTAAGTCGAGCCTAGGGTAGAACCTGCGTGAGAACGTATGTCCTAAATATGACTAGGGTTAATTTGGCATTGTTTGAGAATTAGAAAATATGATAATAGGTCTAGGTTAATCCGATGATCTCCAATTTACGGGTGTGATGTAACCCGCCATGGGCTCAGGACCCTTGAGGAATTGAGAGGTGAGAAGAAGGATCATCACGCCAGGCCAGATGGAAGTAATCCATAGGGGAGGAGGCCATATGGTAGTACCCTACGTCAAAGTGTCTGGACGGGAGGGTAGCTAGATCAATGGACCTCAAACAACTGGATAATTTTGGAAAGCCATGGACCCTGGCGAGGGTACCCAAAGGACCAATCCAGGTTAACTAATAGCTCACATGCTGTAGGGCCTGGCGGTGGGAGGACCGCTCTCTGAGACTGTGTCAAAAGGTCGCGAGGCAGTAGGGCCAGGCGTTGGGAAGACCGCTCTCTTAGGACTGTCCTGGGTGGGTCCTATGTTAAGGCACGGGGGATGTGCCATGATTGTAAGACACGCTAAGTATAAGAAAAAGGTTTGGGAAAATTTTAAAAGAAGTGTCTAGTAAGTTAGGGCTATTTTTAAAAAAGAATTTCAACTTGCTAGTTGCTTGCCAGACACTGTAGGTGTCTTTTGTGGGGTTTATGATTAGGTCTGGACTTTCGAGGTTAAGCAGGTATCAGGTGAGTCGGAATCGGTTTCGTCCTCACTAGGAGGCTTGAATGAAAAGTCACTCATCCCTCTCTTTTTCCTTTTTTCTTTTGGTGTTTCTGCGGTTTGCAGTTAGAAGCGAAAAATTAAAGACCGGTTGGTGAAATTTAATCTGGTTTTGACTTTACCATTTGGACACAATCCCGGTTCCCTCGGGTCGGTGTCGTTACAAGTAATATAAGAGCCTAGGTTAAAGGCTGCTCCAGTTCTGACCCGGAGGGTCATAGATCTTTGAAGATAAAATGTTTTCTGAAATTTTATAAAGTTTTCTGAGGCCTCAAAAAGAAAAAAAAGGAGAGAACTTCAAAATCACCGACTTCGTCACTAATCAAGCTTCTAACTTCGGCGTTCTATTGTTTCAGGTTTCCCAATGTGCCATATTCCAGAGCAAGGTTTCAGTTTACGCCTTGGATGAAGGCCCACCGTCTCGAGTATGGACCCCGACTAGCCCTACCACTGCACTAGGTCCCCTACCCACCCCATCGTCGGCAGATGCATGCATGGACAGGTTCTAGCTCCAACCAGGGGTCTGAGTTGGAAAGTGATCCGGACAAAGACCCATAAGAAGATCCGGCAGAAGACCAGGCAGACCTAGAGCCATAGCTAGAAGGGGACGAGGAAGATCCGGAGGAAATTCCCGAGGACCCGGAGAATGGTGGAGATGAGGATCCAAAAGAAGGAGGTGGAACCCGAGGGTGGCCTCGTAGAGGAGAAGGAATTGGAGAAGGGGAATGATCTTGCTCAGATACTCAATGCATTCATAGACGAGGCCCTGCAGGAGGATTCTGACAAGGAGCTTGACGAGGATTCAGACGATGATTTTAGCGGGTTCTTCGAGGAGGAGCCAGAACATATCGATGTTTCAGACGGACCATAGGTGGATTCCGATTCAGATTCTGGCTAGTAGCCAACCGTAGAATGAGCGGCTTAGATTAGGGGTAGGCTAAACACTACGGTATTAGGGATATTGGGGGCATCCTTTATTCATTTATCGCTTGTGTTGCTACTCTTGCATTTTAGGAGTTTTTGAATTTCTTTTCTTTCTTTGTTATATGTTCTTAAAAGAATCGTATATTCGCTCCTTCTCATGTTCCCTCTATGCCTCGCCAAGAAGCCGTCTCATGTGCTGGTACACTCTACGGGACTCGTGTACGGACCTTTTCTATTTCTGGAGTTTCGGTTATTACGCAAATCTCAAAATTCGGGACGAATTCTCTGTAAGGAGAGAAGATTGTAATAACCCTGCCTTTTTGGCCCAAACTGAACACAAAACCTACCCGAACCAGCAAACCAAACCCGTCTACCCGACTCACCCTATTCCTCCTCAAAACCTTACTTTCGTCAACTCACCCTATTCCTCCCCAAAACCATAGGGCAAAACCAAAATAAAAAAAAAAAGAAAGATGAACAAGAAGAGTCAAAAGTCGAGAGAGAGAGAGAGAGAGAGAAGGCGGAGAGAGAGAGAGACGACAGAGAAAGAGAGAGAGAGAGAGAGAGAGGCGACGACGATGATGGTGATGATCGAGGAAGACAGAGAGGGAGAAAGGCGTGGCGCTTGCGTGGAGAGGAAGAAAGCCGATGGAACGGAGATCGCAAGAGAGGAAGTGAGCAAAGCTCTTGTGGTCGGAATCGTGGTTCTGGGGAGTGGAGTCGACGGGGAGGAAGCCACAGGAGTGATTGGTGGAGAAGAATAGGCGGAGAAGCGAGAGGGAGCTGAGGAGGTGGAGGTGGAGGTGAAGGTGTCGGAGACCTTAGGAGGTGGAGGAAACCGAGAGGAGATGGAGGAGCTAGCCACCGTAGGAGGAGAAGCGACCAGAGAAGGAGTAGAGGTGGAGAATGGAACCGAAGTGACAGCAGAGGAGGATCAGGGAAGTCAAAGCGATGTGGAGATGATAGTGGAGGCGAAACCTGAGAGGAAGAAGAGAGAAGCGGAGATGATCGGAGACCGAGATGGCAAAACGGGGAAACCGGAGGAAAAGTTGGAGGTTGTTGAGCAATCGAAGGCGTCAGGGAAGAGGAACAGGTGGCGTTGGTGGCAGAAACCCTCAGCGGAGGAGATTACTTGTGGAGCAAGTCAGAGGGGAAAGAGGCTTGCGGGACAAAGATCATGATCGGAGTAGCATCCGGAGGCGTATAAGGGTCAGTGGTGCAAAATCTGAAGGCGACGGTAACTTAAGTGTCAAAGAAGGAAAAGAAGATGGATTGGAAGGGAAAAAGGAAATCGAAAACGGATATTCCAGAAAATGGTTCAGAGACGAGGCAATAGTACAAGGAGAAGAAATTATGAGAGCGAGGAAGAAAATGGTGGAGCTGGACACATGGCGGAGATTGTTCCCAAGGCAAAGGTGGGAATGATCTGCGGCGGAGTAGCCACCGGAGTAGCTAGAATCTCCCGTGCCAAAAAAGAAATTCTGGTAGTGGCGGTTCAAGCCGGGGAACCGGGGAAGCCCAGGAGTTGCAGAAACAGAGTGCCAGTTCTGTGAGACCGGACCAGGAGGGTTCCAGGACATTCCTGCGAGAGCTGCATCCCTCGGTAAGGAATTACTGTTTTGCCCTTAGTTTCCTTTTCGAAAAAGTTACCAAACATAGCAGGTTTCTATTTTTGGAAAGTTCCTTTTCAGGAATGTGTCCTCTTTGGGTAGGTTTTATTTTTGGTAAAGTTTCTTTTTATGGCAGGTTTCCATAAATGGAAAGTTTCCGTTTTTCGCAGGTTCTAGAAGGTCTAACCGGCTTGACGTTGCTGGGTTCCTATTCTGGAGAAGGATCTTTATGGGGTAAATAGGATAAGGGAGGTCAATTAGGAGAGGGAGCTGAAGAGTGGATCTTCATGGGGCAAACAAGACGGAGGGGCAAAGGAGGATGAGGTCATACTAGCAGAGATGGAAGTCAGACACTCGGGAGGCATATCGACCATTAGGCCAAGGTGAGGAGGTTCTCGTTTTCATCGCATTCGGTAGTCGTTTAACTTGCTTGTTAGTCTAGGGTTAATCCGGTCGGTGTCGAGCTATAAGTTTCAGCACGAATAAAAACTATGTAATATGTAATATGTAATGCTAAATGACATTAGGTCTTATACGCCTAAGTTCGATTGTTTGATTGGGTCGCTAGGTCGAGCCTAGGGTAGAACCTGCGTGAGAACGTATGTCTTAAATAAGACTAGGGTTAATTTGGCATTTTTTGAGAATTAAAAAATATGATAATAGGTCTAGGCTAATCTGATGATGTGGTTCTATGATGGATAGTCGCCTATCCAATTTACGGGTGTGATGCACCCCGCCTTGGCGCTCAAGACCCTAGGGGAATTGAGAGGTGAGGAGTATGATCTTCGCGTTGGGTGAGGCGGAAGTAATCCGGAGGTGAGGTGGCCATATGGTATTGCCCTACGTCCAAGTGTCCGGACGGGAGGGTAGCTTGATTAATGGACCTCAAACAATTGGGTCGCATTGGAAAGTTGTGGGCCCTAACGAGGGTACCCAAAGGACCGATCCAGGCTGAGTAATAGCTCATAGACAGCAGGGTCAGGCGGTGGGAGGACCGTTCTATGTGGATTGTGTCGGAGTGGACCACGGACAGCAGGCCCAGGCGGTGGGAGGACCGCTCTCTGAGACTCTGCCGGAAGGCCGCGGGGCAGCAAGGCCAGGCGGTGGAAAGACCGCTCTCTGTCGACTATCCCGGGTGGGTCCTATGTTAAGGCATGGGGGATATGCCGTGATTGTAAGATACGCTAGGTAAAATAAAAAGGTTTGCGAAAGTTTTAAAAGAAGTGTCTAGTAAGTTAGGGTTGTTTTTTATAAGAATTACAACTTGCTAGTTACTTACCATGCACGGTACGTGTCTTCTGTGGGGTTGAGGATTAGGTCTAGACCTTCGGAGTTAAGCGAGTACCGGGTGAGGCAGAGTCGGGTTCGTCTTCAATGGGTGGCTTGTATGAAAAGTCACTCATCCCTCTCATTTTCCTATTTTTCTTTTGGTGTTTCTGCAGATTGTAGTAAGAAGCAAAAATTAATGATTGGTGATGGAGGTGGGTTCCACCCCCCCCCCCCCAAAAANCTCCAAGGTTAAACCGGAAGTCGGAAGCGGGCCTCAAAGGCCCACCATGAAAAAGAGGAAGGAGAACATTTACATTGCGAATTGTACACACATTCATTCAATAAAATCACTATTTTTGAACATTTACATTGCCATTTGTACACCTTGGTTTGGAGTAAGATTTTGAGGCCCATCAAATGGCGCTAGAAGGAGGGGAGATTCCGCTCCGCTACATCCAAATTTCACAACCAAACCTCAGGTAAATTCGTATTCAGTTTTTCCCTTTCACATGTTCGTTTTCTTTGGTGATTTCAGGAAATCATGTACGGAGAAAATAGGGGTGACGGCACGCCACCACCATTGCTTGACGACGTCACGAACGTCGATCAGCGGATGGACATGGAGACATGAGATCGGGTCCAAGATCCGAAAGCACAAATGATCAACGCACAGGAAGCATTGGCTCGTCTTCTAGAGAATATGTGGGGTATTTCCGCCTTGCTCGTGGAGGCAAATGGAAGGCAAGAGGCACAAAAATGGAAATTGAGGCAAAGGCTGGAATAATTGGCTCAAATCCAAGCCGCTCAACAAGAAAGGTTGAATTCCTTGTCACCACCATCACCTCAGGGACTGCGAGATCCAGCTACCTAACCTGACCAGAATGGGATGAACAATGAACGAAGATCAAGCGGTGGTTACACACCAGGGCGGCAAGAATCCAATTTAGGAGGAACACACACGCAGACGGATGCTGAGCTCTTAACACTAAGGCAGACTCTCGCCCAAGCGACGGCCGAGCTCTGCACTATGCAATCTTAAATTCACAAAGTAACTAGCTCGGCGCCTGAGGTCGACAAAGTAATAAAGGAAACATAAAAGGCCCCATTTACACACCGCATTATAAGTGCAACCATCCCCAGCATCAAGCTTAAGATCATGGCTTATGAAGGGAAACAGACTCCCGAGCTCACATGACGGCATTTTGCATCGCTATGGATAGAGTCAAATTCGGAGAAGATAACAAGGATGCCAGATATTGCCAGCTTCTCGTCGAAAACTTGTCGGGGCTGCCTTAAACTGGTTCTCACAGTTAAAGGTCAATAACATCGATAGCTTCAATGAATTGTCAACGACCTTCACTAAGCATTACTCAATGTACATCGAGAAAGGAGCTTCGGATGCAGACCTCTGGTCCATGTCACAAAACAAAGATAAATCCTTACGATCGTTCTTAGCCAGATTCAAATTGGTAATTTCAAACATTGTTGTGAGCGGTGAAGTACGAATCGCGGCACTAAGGAATTCCCTCTGGTACAGCTCTCGCTTCTGGGAGTATGTGATGTTAAATCGACCAGTCTCCTTGGAAGATGCGCTCCATCGAGCTTCGAGATTCGTCCAAATCGAAGATGAAAAGAAGGCGTACACACAGAAACACGCCCCAACCTCGAAGTCGACCTCCAAAGAAAAACTGAAGGACGAAAGGGACGCCCAAAGGTCATCTGGGAGCTCCCGACCTGACGGGAGTTCGGCCAAGCATAGATCATACCATATATCAGGGGCACGGAATCAAGACAGCGGTTCGGGAGCAGGCTATAAGCCACGAACGAGGAGTAATGAAACTAAGGCGTCCGAAAAGTATTACGAATACTACAACGCCACGTGCCATTGAACGGAAGAATGCCATGGTTTCAAACAATACTTTTTCAACAAATACAGATCGGAAGAATTAGCCAAAAAAAAGGTGACTTACCCGCACAAGCATGATATCATAACAACATGAATCCCCCGAAGCGAGACAAAGAGCCACGGAATTCAGAGTTCATAGAGCCGCCCATGGCTAGGAAACCAATAAATATGATAATGGGAGCAGACCCATTCTGTAAAGATTCAGTCTGATCCATTAGAAGGTACAGCAGGCAGGTAAACTCGATAACTGATGAGATGCAGGTAGTGGCACTGAGCGACACGATCATAGAATTTTCTGAACACAATACAAGGCACGTCGACCATCCGCACAACGATTCCCTTGTGTTGGAGTTGATAGTGGATGATTGTGAAATAGCAAAGGCCCTTATCGACCCCAGGAGCTCGGTGAATGTCCTCTACAAAGAAACGTTCGACAAAATGGAGCTCGCTGAAGCTAGGATAAAAAGGTCAAAACAACCTTTGATGGCCTTCAATGGAGCAACTACGATTTCGGTAGGAACAATCAATCTAGATACATACTTAGGAGGTGTCAAGATGGAGACAACATTTACAGTAGTGGAAGCTCCAGACATATACAACATAATCCTCGGCACTTCGTGGATCCATTCAATGAGAGTTATCCCATCAACTTACCATCAATGCATCAAATTTCCAATAGACGACGGAGTAATGACCGTGCACGGAAATCAACGAACTACAAGATTATGTTATATCAACGAAAATAAATTATGTAAAGCCCAGTCGCAACAACAATTGTATATCCGAGCTCCAGAGTTAGGCGAAGAGGCGGTAAATCAAGTTGACCCAAGCAGCCCTGAGCTCGGAAAAGTAAGACAGGTCTGCATTGATCCCAACAACCCAGACCATTGTGTGGGAAATGGAGCAAAACTTGAAAAAGAAAATTCCGCAGTGTTGGTGGCTTTCCTCAAACAAAACAAACATACTTTTGCAATGGCAAGTCCAATAGTGGTATAGAAGAAGAATGGGAAATGGCGAGTATGCGTGGACTTCAATGACTTAAACAAAGCATGTCCAAAGGACAGCTTCCCCCTTCCACACATAAATCGACTGGTGGAAGCAACATCGAGTAATCAGTTGCTCTCCTTTCTTGACGCTTACTCAGGGTACAACCAAATACTCATGCATCCCAACGACAGGGATAAGACGGCCTTTGTAATAGACAGAGGATTGTACTACTACAAGGTAATGCCATTGAGATTAAAGAATGCTGGAGCAACCTACCAACAGTTAGTCAACATGATGTTCTCCGAGCAGCTCGGTAAAACTATGGAGGTGTATATAGACGACATGTTAGTCAAATCGCTGCGAGAGGATGATCACATCGGCCATCTCAGAGAATGTTTTTCCGTCTTCAACAAATATGGAATGAAGTTGAATCCGGCGAAGTGCACATTTGTCGTCACTTCAGGGGATTTTTGGGGTACTTGGTGAGGAAACGAGAGATCGAAGCCAACCCCAAAAAACTTTTCGCAATACTGAACATGCGGTCTCTGAACTCCATGCGAGAGGTCTAGTGCTTGATGGGCCGTATAGCGGCTCTACGCATGTGTATCTCACTCTCTACGGATAAGTTCCTTTCGTTCTACTAGAAATTGCGGTCAAACAAGAAGTTCAAATGGGACGACTCTTCTGAGGCAGCGTTCCAACAATTAAAAACATACTTAACCACACCTCCGATACTGTCTAAACTTGAGACCGGCGAAGTATTGTATTTGTACATAGCAGTCTCCAGCGCGTCGGTCAGCAACGTCCTAGTTCAGGAAGAAAGCAACAAGCAAAGACCCATTTTCTACATAAGCAAATACCTAGCAGACGCAGAAACCAGATACATGATGACAGAAAAATTTGCGCTAGCAGTGGTGACATAGGCGAGGAAAATCCGACCATATTCCCAGTCCTACTCCATCACGGTGCTATCAAACCATCTGCTCTGGACTATTCTACATAGCCCAGTACAATCAGCACGACTAGCCAAATGGGCTACTGAGCTGAGTGAATACGATATAGAATATAAATCAAGAACATCACTGAAGTCACAGGTGTTGGCCGACTTCCTCATAGAAACTGCATTAGAGGAAGTCCAAGGACTGGAACCCGAAGTTGCGTGGACACTACATGTGGACGGGTCTTGATCCCAAAAGGGATTCGGCGCAGGCGTGCAACTCATTTCCCCTACAGGTGAAGCCCTGGAGCAATCTTTCATGTTAGCATTCGCGGCGTCGAACAACGAGGCTCTGCTCGCAGGGCTCCTACTAGCAAAATCCGTCAGAGCCAAGAGATTATAAGTGTTATGCGATTCTCAACTTGTTGCCAACTAGTTTAATGGATAATTTGAAGCTCGGGACGATAGGATGACAGCGTACCTCAAACTAGTACTTGAAGAGGCGGACGCATTCGAAAGCTTCGCGTTGACCAAAGTGTCATGGAAGGATAACTCAGCAGCAGATGCGTTGGCCGCACTGGCTTCAGCATCAAAGGAAACTCTTAGTCGCATTATCCCAGTGCAAACCCTAATGAAGTCAAGCATTACAGATACGTTAACTAACGAAGACCTCGACAATCATGGGACCAACCTTGAGCAAGCACGAACCATGACCCTTCATGAAGATGACGTAGGAGAAGCTCTAGAGGCCCACATCCTCGACGGTCTTGGTGAAGGCGAAGATTGGAGAACGGAATTCATGAGGTACATCGCAGATGGAACCGTACACGAAAATAAATGGCAAGCGCGGAAACAAAAGCAAAGTAGCGCCCGATATTCACTATTAGAAGATAAGTTATACTGCAAAAGTAACACTGGGATCCTCTTGTATTGTGTGCACGACGGCGAGGTTCGTCAGGTCCGCATAGAAGTCCATTCCAGAGTCAATGGCAACCATGCAGGCGGGAGATCGCTAGCACATAAAATCAGAAAGTAAGGGTACTATTGGCAAACTATGGAGTAGGATTGTCTCGCATATGCGAGAAAGTGCGAAAGGTGCCAGAGATACGTCCCAACAATTCATCAGCCAACCGAGCTAATGAATTCGTTAGCGACGCCATATTTGTTCATAATAAGGGCAATGGATATATTCATACCTTTGCACAAATCGGACAAGAAGCAATACGTTTTGGTACTAACCGACTACTTTAAAAAGTGGGTAGAAGCCAAGGCGTATGCAACAATAAAAGATCGGCAAGTGGTAGATTTATTGTGGAAGAATATTCTCTGTCGACATGGTGTTTCTTATGCCATCGTGACAAACAACAGGATGCAGTTCACCACCATAGACTTCAAACATTTATATCCCGTCTACAACATCACGATCCAATACTCCACACCTTCAAACACACAAGGAAATGGCCATGCCGAAGCTACCAATAGAAGGATAATGGAAGGCCTCAAGAAGAGGCTGACAAGTAAGAAGGAGAGTTGGGCCTTTGAGCTCGACTGCGTACTATGGTCACATCGGACAACTCCACGCCGGGGAACCCAACAATCACCATATTCCTTGGTATACAGAGTCGATGCCGTCATACCCGCTGAAGTACGGGTGCCAACCCTAAGAAGACAGGTCCTCCCAGAAGACGAGCAAACAAATGACAAAATGTTGCATAACAACTTAGACATCATTGAGAAGCAATGGGACCTTGCATTTTTCTGCCTTCAAGCTTATCAGAACCAGGTGGCGAGATATTACAACAAGAACGTCAGCCCCCGAACTTTCTAAGAGGGCGATTTAGTGTTAAGAAGAGTGGTGCAAAGTACGTCGGAATACCGAGCTGGGAAGCTCGGTGCAAATTGGGAGGGCCCTTACATTGTAAGTAGGGTTATCAAGCTAGGGATTTATTAGCTCGTTCGCATGGATGGCAAGCATGAGCCTCGCCCTTGGAGCTCGATCAATCTGAAGAAATATTATTACTAGCAAAAAAAAACAAATACGAGCAAAAAAAACCCGGTTCCATGAACCTATCAATGTAATAGAACTACGAAACGACTTGATCCCTCCGGGGTACGTAGGCAGCCCATCTTTTGGTACAACTGTTATATTAATTAAAATATATATAAAGAGTTGTTCTCGAAATTCTCATTTTCCCAAGCTTTTACACGTCGGTGCCCTGGCCAGGCTGCCCAACTTAATCGTGCATTTCTCATAAATGTCATGGTAAAATGACACCCCGATTGTGGAATGACAACCTCTGCATGGTATCTTCACAGTCTAGTATGAACTTAAGCATATCAAAAGAAAGTCGGGCCATGCCCGCAAAACAGTTAAACTTCAAATTATGAATATTGATTTGGAATTTAAAGTGTGGCACACGCTAAGCCAGTACCATGTTGCACCTAGACGCCTCGTCTATTAACAGGGTAAGTCGGAGTCCTTCTCCACGCCTATAATCACCACTTCATGGAAGGGTGAAGTTTTAATTAGAAAAAAATAACAAAAGAGGTCCCTCATACTCCTTAAACTCAAAAGGTCTTGCTACATAAGACATAACAGCTTTACAAAATAAAAATCACCAATCAAAGCTTGCAGAGCTTAAATCTAGTATCACTTTGAGAACTATGATGAGCATACTTGTTGGTAGTCTCAACGTGTAGGAGAGTTGTATTCCTTTAGCAACTTTTTCCTGGTTTGCGTATTGATACAGGACTATTCCATATCAATGGTATTTCATTAAGGCGTGTTACCTAGTCTCATGTGGTTGGAACCTCCGCATACTCCGATAATCTGCCACCTCTTTTTAGCCATATTGGTTGTATTACACATTTTCGAGGTCAACACCAAGGAGTTTAACTATTAACATGATGAAAGAAAGCACGTAGCAAGCTCGCAAGAAGGATTGCATGTTAGAGCTAAAGCACCAACATAAAGCGGAAAAAGAAAAGGGTGCAGGGCATTAAGCAAAAACAACGTAAGTTTAAATTAAAGGCCCTTACTGGCATGCAGCCATGGATTAAAGCCCTCTCGGGCATGCAAAGTCAAATAGTTAAAGCCCTCCTAGACGTACAAGGTAAAGAAAAATAAAGGCAGACTAAGGAAACAAATTTTCATCAAAAGCCACAGGCGGCCTTTTCTTGGCTCTTCGACAGCTCGGAGGCAAGACTGGGGGAAATTACTACAGCGTTGGACCCAAACTGGTTAATCTAAAGAATTGGAGGAGCAGGAGGAGAGTTATTGACGACAGAAGGGGTCTCTTCAACAGGCACAACTGGGGCGCCAGGAGCCGGAGTTTGCTTGGATGGATCGGTAGTCGTGTAAGTAACCTCCGTCTCACAAAAAGTGAAGGTCAACCCTGCAAGAACAGCCAAAGTGGACCCGCTGGAGCTCTCGCAGACTAGAGAGATCCGAAGATCCTTCTCGAGGTCAAGCTCAACAACGTCCATCTCGTTATGCTTGGCTTTGAAACTCTCCAGCGCGTCATTCATTTTTTTCCCCTCGGCGTCCAGGTCGGGCACCTCCCCAGCCTTGAGTTTGCTAGCAAATTAGCATGACTCTAGGCTTTCAATTGCACGAGAGTGTTTTCCTAAACAAGCTTCAGGTCCTTAACCGCCCGCTCAATTATTTCAAACTGAGCCTTATACTTAATTGCCTCTTCTTTCCGAGCTTTTTTGGCGGCCTTCCGAGCTCCTTTCTCACCCCGCACATGGAGCTTGGAACTCTCTTTGGCAATGGATTTAGCGGCAGAATCCGGTTTCCAGGCTAGCTCGATCAGCTTCTTCTGAGATGCCTCCAGCTCCGCAGTCAACCTCTCCTCTTCTTTCTGGAAATCACCCTAAGCTTTCTGCAACTCGTTGAATAGCTCGGTCTCTTTCTTCTTTCTCTCCTCAAGGATGGCCTTTAGTTAGTCCTCCTTTTCCTTGGCCTCTTCCTGAAAAGCCCTCAGCTGGTCTTGGACCAGCGATAGAAAGGACCTTAGAGCTTAGTCGCCAGCCTCGAGCTCGAAGACTTTTTCACAAGCTATTTTTTTGAACTCAAAGTCCACGACGATCTTAACAGCGCTGGAATGCTTTCTCTGCTCAATTTTCAGGTCGTGATAGTACTTGTACGCCGCTTTCTTAAACTCCTTCAATGTCGCCTTGTATTCCAGGCGGAGGCGATTGATAAAGCTTGTTCCCTAGGAACAAAGGAGAGAGAAATTATGACTGAGAAGCACAGTTACCATCATCAGGATAACGCAAATCCACAAAGGTTGCGTTACCTCTACATTGTGAGCACAAAGCTATTGGTATGTAGCAGAAGGCCCCAGGAGTTTCTCAGGAAAGACCAGGTCCCCGACAAGGTGGATGCTCCGGTACAGAGCCTCAACAGCGGCCTTGTCTTTAGTGAGGGGAGAGAGTCCGACTAAGCCGAACTTGAAGGCATAGTCCCCTAGCTCCTTTAGGGTGTCGGGTTGAGAAGAGAAGGTCAAGGGCTCAGCATCCTTGGGAAGTCCTTTGTCTTTTGACTTACTAGACTCCGACCTCTGGAGGTCGGAGGTTCTCCTCTCTTCCGACCTCAAACGGTCGGGGGATTTCCCATTATCAGTACTATGTTTATTTTCGGATTCAATAGAGGTAGGGGCAGTCCTTTTCTTTGAACTGGAGTCGCGACTCCCGAAGGGAGTCAAGGACGGAGCCTTCTTGGCAGAGACATCTTTGGAAGAGGAGTCTTTGCCCTTTCTATTGTCCGTAAAATCCTTGACTTTAGCAAGGGCAGCATCTCTCTTGGAAGCTACAGGAGGATCTTCCACACCCCTAGGTTGAAGAGGAGGAGGCGCCGTCACACCGTGCGCAACAATGAAGCCGGATTTGCCAGAAGGCTTCTCTGAGATCTTCCCAGGAGATCGAAGAGCAAAAGGTAGGGCAAACTCGCTGCTCTTAGGAAGGTTGGCAAGCTAGACGTCAGCACGCCCCTCCCTTTCAAGCTGGTCCTTCTCCGCCCAAAGCATGGCAGTCTCTTCTACTTCGGCTTTGTCTCTTTTAGCTTTCTCTTCAGTTGCGGCTTTCTCTTCTGTTGCCTTTTGGTTTGCAGCTTGAGCACTCTACGCCCTCTCGGCAGCGGCTCTGTCCCTTTTAGCCCTCTTGCAAGCAGCCTCCGCAGCTTGTTATTCCAAGTTCGGGAGCTGGACTGTTGGGCATACGATTGCAGCAGAGGGGCGGATGCGAAGAGGAAGAGGAGGCGGTGCTAGATTCTTTTCCCTAGTTGCTAGAGTGGCAATAGTGTGGGCGATACAGGTCGTGTTGAAGTAGATCCAAGCTCTGTTATCGACTCTTTTTAGAGCGGCAAGGTCTTCCTTTAAGTTTGGGAACTCCCGGGCTTTCTTAGGCTCAGGTTGAACTGCAGAACAAAAGGGAAATGGGTTAGTGTTAAGACCCAATCATGACCTACTAAGAATAGACGACCCGAAGAGGTCGCCTACCAACCTCAAGGTTCCTTAGCCTGCGTGTGGACCCGCCGAAACACTCTGGGAGGGAGTTGGAATCAGCGAGGACGTAGAAGTAAGCCTGCTCCCAGTTGTCGACCTTTCTTTCGGGAAGCTTTACCAGCTGGGAGCGACTAGAAACATAAAATTGCCCATATTTATTGGTATTGGGGTTGAAGGAGGAAAGGCGTTCTAGTAGTTGGACTCTCAGTCTAACGTTGGCCTCCGCAGCAAAGACCAGAACCCCAAGGATGGTCCTGATGCTTCTGGCGGTCAATTGGGAGATAGCAATTTGGCGACGGCGGCATTACAGTACTAGAAGGTCGGGGAGAGGTAAACAGAGTTGGCTGCTGAGGAAATAGGACTCATAGACGCAGAAGTACCCCGGAGGAGGAGTCCAGGGTCTTTCATCAGTGGTTGGAAGTTGGATGACCACCGTGTCAGGAATCTCACACGATTCCCTTAGAGATTGTATGGATTCCGCGGTACTTGTTGTGGGAGCAGCGTCGAAGAATTCCATCGTGCCGGAAATGGCGATTGGAACTACAGGGACAACGGGGAGTTCTTCTTCCTCCTTAAAATCGTCATCGTAAGGCAGAGTGTGTGGAATATCGCCTCTTCTATCGGTGTTAGGATCTGGATGGTGAAAAGGCATAGTAGCGGGAGGCGAATCCAGCAAAGGCTTCTCTCCCGGTGACTCTGAAGTTTCCCTAACGACGGCGGAGGAGGGCAAATGTAGCCTCGAGGTACATTGTCATCCCTTGCAGGAGTAATCGCAATGGCGGAAGAAGAAGAGGACGAGGAGAACCCAGGGAAAGAAAGGCCAACAGCAAAACGACAAGGAAAAATGAAAAAAAAAATTAGGAAGAGAGGAACGAAGCACTAAATTTTTCGTTGCAAGGGAAGTTTAAGCGTAGAAGGGGAAGGGAGCGAAAGGTCTCACCTTTTAAATGACTCGTCTCTTGCCGATGACGTGGGCGGCGGATTTGTCGCGGCGGGATCCATGCCAAATCAAATCAAATATTTCCTGAATTGGGCACTAGGAAATCGGTCAAATCACAGAAACCCCGGTTCAGAAAAGGTAAATCAGGTCGACTTAGACTGAATTAGGAAATTCTAATCTAATCTCGTCAAAAAGAATCAATGACAAAATCATTCCATTAAAACCGGGATTTTGATTTCTTTTTAAACTCTAAATCTCGTCAAGGCAAAGTCAACTAAGGATTCAGTTTTATGAACCCTTCTCCGACTGTCCTTGCGAGCAGCTTCAAGGGGCGGGGGGCTCCTGATGGAGGTGGGTTGTCCCCCCCCTAAAACCCGGTTCAAATATCTCCAAGGTTAAATTGGAAGTCAGAAGCGGGCCTCAAAGGCCTAACATGAAAAAGAAGAAGGAGAAGGACGGAAGGGATTGAAGATTATGGGCCACGAAGGAGGAAATGTCCATATCCTCAAAGTTAACAACAGAGTCAGCGAAATCGGAGGCCATTAATCCGCGCGTTGATCGGGGAAGATTCGTCGGAGCAGATCTAGCGACGGTTACTATTTGGTTGACACTTATAAAACGAGAAAGGAAGTCACAAAGAAAAGAGGATCCAGAGACACATTTAGCACTTTGAATAGCTCTCTATTTATATTGCAGTGTACACACATCTATTCAATAAAATCACTATTTTTCGAACATTTACATTGCGAATTGTACATCTTGGTTCGGAGTTAGATTTTGAGTTCCATCAACCGGTTGATGAAATTTAATCCGGTTTTGGCGGTACGATTTGGGACAATCTCCGTTTTTTCGGGTCGGGATCGTTACAATTATGTTGATGTTCAAACATATCCACGGTATAACATGAGAATACTATACCCCAGCGATGTCTGAACATTGGTAGAAAATATAAGAAAACATGTGATTGACAAGTATTTGAACTTTACATTAAGATTCATCACATGTTTATCGTTTCCATAGTTTCATAGGACAGCATACATAATCGTAATTTCATAAATAATGAATATATTGGTTATTAGTTATGTTGTGTCAATCAGCCCGTGATGTATTTATTACAAATGGTTTATATTTAATACAGCTAGAGATTATACGACCTAAAATAACTAATACTTTTTTAATTTTTCTCTTAACTTTTATTAAGAAGTTTTGGACAAGACCCGTAAACCTCAAGCCAAAAATAGCATGTTATATAATCATGTCCCAGACGTCACTCGATCCTGCGAGTTTTAGGTTTTGTCCTTAACATGTTATATGACCATGTCCAAACGTCACTTGATCCTGCGATTTTAGGTTTGTTCTTGGTGCTTTTATAGCCAAGCTAGCGACACTTAATTATTGAGTAATTAAGTTCGTTTGTGAAGAGATATATTGTTAAACATGAGCATCCATCCCAAAACCAATTGGTCAAAAGAGGAGTGGCTCATGGGTCTATATATATCACCACATGTGTTCATGCGTAACCGATGTGGGACTTATGATGTTAATCAACATATATTACAATTGGTTGGATTGTGTCTATAAACTTTGATTGGTAATTGAGTAGTCTAGGCTAGGCAATGCAATGTCTGATAAGCCAAAAGAGCATTGTTCTCAATTTCTCATTCCATTATTAACTCAAGTGAATCGTTTCAAATGTCTTATGTTTGGATAAATGACCGACTCTGCTAAAGAGTTGTCTGAGTTTAAAAAATTTGAAGGTTTGATTCTCTCTAGTTTTAGCTAATACTTAAAGATAAATAAAACGTTTTAGCATAGTGTTCTTGTTTATAATGCGTTATTAAAAAATGTGTTATTTTATTTGTAAGTGTTAAATGTCCGATTGGTCAATTGCATATGCATATAACACTTTTTAGTAATCAATAAAACATCAATTAATTAAAAGGAACTCTTTATGAGCTTTAAAGTTGTCGACATCAGCTTTAGGAACTCTCTTCAGAGAGAGCACCTCCTCTTGCCACATCAACATATCTTCACACTTTCTCCTTCCTCCAATTGGGCCTACGATATAAAACCTAAAATAATCACCCACCACAAAGCCCACATCCTTGAGCTTCCTCCTGCGAGAAAAACTACTCATCCAAACCCTAGCCAACCTTCATGAATGTGATTCCCCAGCTCCTTAATCTCTCCATCTCCTCTCCTGACGTTACGTTGTCGCCGTAATAACACCCACTAACTTTAAAGTTCTCTTATTTTTGGCACTCTTTCACCGTCTTATAAAGTACCTCATTGAATATTTCAATTGGAATCGTATTGTCTATCCGTTTCATTTTGCGTCATCTCTAACTTTATTATGAAATTTAGACTTCACAAGGGTCGACCTATTTCCATGTGTTCAATTTCATCTTTTTGTAAATCCGGATTTGATCTTCGTTTCCATCGAAGGCTAATCAAATTTGGGGTTTTATGGATTTGGGTAGCATAGATTGCACATCAACCATGGATGGGACAAATGATGAAGAGACCTAACAAGATCAAAAATGTAAATATTTCCAAGCATCGTAGTAATAATGCTTCTGTGGGCTTCTTCCGACCACCACTAGTGTTCATGAGCTTGACGAATGTCATGTCTGTACCCTTCGATTCATCAAGTCTCTTCTCTTTTCAATCCCAGATCTTTAAGTTGTTGATTGAGTTTAGGGTCACCATGAATTTGGATGTTGAAATTGTAATTATGTTGTTGGTATTTGCAAGAAAGCTATCGACTTTAAATTTGGGTGTTATACATTCTTTCCAAATACTGGATTTGAGTTCCAGTTTTTTAGATTTCAGGGATTCCGATTGGTTAGAGACGAACAATCGTTTGAGTGACTCAATCTATCCAAATGATAAGGAAGCATGCGTTCAAGCTACGGAGTTCATGTTCGCCTGGTGAGTGATTTCGGTTCTTGAAATATATGCATCAAGTTACCTTATTTGTTGATAGTTATAATTTCTTTTCCATGTCTTTCTTAAAAATTAACAGGCGGTCCTATGGTAATAGACAGCACATGGACTTACAAGATCCCGGCGGTCGACACAATTCCAAGACAGTTGAATGTTGAAATTCTCAACAGTGGAGAACACAAGACCCATGTTATTTCATCCAAAAGTGACTTACTAGAGCATGTTTTTGCCTTCTCTTTAGTCTTATTGAAGCTAAAAAAAAATCAAAACTCGAAGAGTCTTTTACACACTTTTGTGTTTTGGTTTTGATACAGCTTCGGGTGAACTGCCATTGCTTTTGGTTGCTTCTGTTCACTGCGCAGTATGAGCAGCTGTTAAAGAAGCCAAGAACCAAAGTCTCACGTGGAGTAGTAATAGCAAAGAGCAAGAGATTGATCTTGCCTTTCAGCTGCCACTTCCAGCTACAATGCATGTAGTGAAGGAGTTTTGTTGCCTCGATGTTGTCGAAAGATACTTAAAATGGAAAATTCGGCAAGAGAAAATTTGATTGTTGTTTTTGATATGAATATAAACTGCTCTGCTTATTTTCTCTTTCAGGTTTTTAAGTTTCTTACAATAATATTTTGATTGCATAATATGTTAAGGATTACGATATTAAGTTATTCATGAGATTAGCAATACAGAATATACTAAATAATCATCTTATATCATGAAACTCTAATTATTTCGACATAAATAATAAAGAGATACTTAATATAAGCTTAATAAAAAGAAATACCAAAATCTTCACAAAGATCTTCACAAAGATTTTCACAAAGAAAGCACAAAAGTAGACAATAGAGGAAGTGGAAAACCAAAAGAATTAAGCCTTCGTTTCTTTTGAATTAATGTAATTAATCTTTTACAGATATAACATGCACTCCATTTACAAATTCAGTACAAACATCCAGTGACATATATTAGAAATTTATATCGATATAATAGTTAAAGCAATATACCCAAAAATGCTATAAAACTTTTGGAAAATATATATACACTAATCCGGCATACCCTAGCTCTCTTCTCACATAGCACAAGTTTTCTAAGTTGTGGGCAAGCAAAAGCACATTCATTTCATGCATTTGTTTTAGGAAAATAGATAATAAAAACTCATATTAGGAACCTTTATGAAAAGAAGCAAATAATACGCTTATTATCATCCGAATTGCGCTGAAATTTTATCTTATCTTCTATCATGGACACAAGAACTCAAAAAGCTATAATAAAAAAAAGTTTGGAAATATACGCGTAGGTGGGTGGACAAAAATGAAGGAGAGCGGTCAAAGCCAAATCAAATGTACATTGAAAAATGACGACAAAGAAAGAAAATGTCGTATGAGATAGAGGTCTCCGAAAAAATCCGGCACTGATTCGCACGATACAAACATGGCGATGACACCGTGTGTTAGTTCTGATGACACCTGAAATTGGTCTTATAGCATTAACTGTAAGTGGAAACAGTTTGACTGTATCCATATTAATGTTGGTTTCTTCGAAGACTTAAACACCCCACGTCTTGAAAAGTTTTTGATTAATAAACTTTATAATTAATCTTAGATTCATAAATGTCTTAATACGATGACCTTTGGATTGTAAACCTCTAAAAAATTTTAAAACTTCTGATGTACCATAGTTTATTAATAAAAAAAAAACAATTTTGGAATCTCTTTATGGTGTAACAAAATTACAATTAAACATAGATTTCATTCGTTATGTTAGTTATTTATTTTCAAAACTAAAACTCACAAAATGAAAAACTTAAAGTCGAGGCAAAAAGAGTTAGACCTAATAGATCCAGTTTTCCGCATTTCGCATTTCGATCCAGTTTTCTTTTTACATACATCTTCAATCACAGAAAGTAAATCTCTAATAGATTCTACGAATTTAACCTCCGGAGATAGATGTTGCCACAATAAACCATGTCGAGTGTCCTCCCAAAGCCTGACATAAGTGATTACTACTTCTATTTGATTTCTTTCATTGTCTCTGGAAAGCCTTAGATCTTTGTCGTTTCTTCCTCTTCTTCAGTGATTTGAACCATAATTTTTGTTGCAACATCAATAGCTCGGCCTTGAGCGGATGCATTCACACACTCACTAGACGATTTCACAAACTAGATTCTCGGCTTTAATTATGTTTAGTTCTTGATTATCAAAAGTTCTCAAAGTTTAAGGATCAGGTCGGTTTGTCAATCTTTGTTACAAATAGTTGTTTTTAGCTTGGTATATGGATAGCATTTCTCAGGTTTTTTGAATTCTTCCAGCTTCCAATTTAGTTACTTCCTTCGACATGTTGCGATTGGTGAAGTCTAAGATGATCGATGAGATTCTGACGGTCAACTATGGCTTTCAATCTATATTCATGTCTTAAATTCTCTTGCTTCGAACATATTTCAATGGTTGATGATGCTGTTTGTGTCTGTATACGTTGGTTGCGGACGATATTAACCTTCTGGTAAATTTCTTAATTTAGGGTAGCAAAAGAGGTTAGGTTTTGGAATTTTACAAAGAAACTTATTATTTTGTTCGTCGTCTGATAAATTCTTCAATCTTTTTATTTTTTGGATCTGGTGGTCTATGCTTCTGTGACAGAAGCTATTCTTATTGGGTTCACGGGATCCGCAACTATCAAAAATCTGATCATTTGGAAAGTCTATTGCGAATGGTAATTATGTATTGATTACCATGAGAAACACCTCGCGAAGATGCTAACAGGTATGTAATGGTTTTTCAGTTGATATATGTTCTATTTTTTATTTGTGTGAACCTTTTAATGGCTCAAGCTCTATAGATAGTTACTCCTTCTGAGGAGTTTCTATATTATACATCAACTTCTTTGATTTTGTAGTTTATATCGGGACTATGAATGTTCATTGTGTGTGCTTTTGTGCAGTTTTGAAGCTTTGAACCAGCGAGATGTAGCAGTGGTAGCTCATGTTGAAAGTGTGAAGGGCAAAGGGGTGATTGATGCTTTCCACTCGATAAATCCACAGACCATTATGCTTTTGGATACTACTATGCAGGCCTTGATTCATGGATTGAACAAACACTATTATTCAAATACCATCAGCTACAGGAAGAATGAGCTCGAGCATAAGATGTTACTAAACCTCCACAAGAAGAAATGGACAGATGGTGTAACACCAAGACGTTTCGACACACACTCTGAGACAAACGAACAAACTGTCCAGGTAAGATACAAAGGGTATTTTGCAATCTTTCTTTTCTTTGTTTAAGCATTTTGTACTCATGTTCACTGGACATTGTCTCTCTGGTGTTAACAGTAGTTGTTGAACGTGGCTGCTAAATATAACGAGTTGTCACTAGAGAAACTTTCCATCGTGCATACTTGGTGTAACGAGCATATTATATTGGTTCTTTATCGACATTGACTTCTCGCGGATCCCGGGGATTTATTGTGAATGTGGGAAGACAAGACGCAAAGAAGCATCTTGAAGAACATGATTCCAACTTCATATCATCCAACGTTGTTCAGACAATAGGCACCATGCCTGATACTATTGTCTTCTATAGAGCTTCTTATTCTCCATGCCTCTTTAGAGCAGGCTAAAATAAAGAAATCTTACCTGAAATATCTACTTGGACATCAACGGAACCAAAGCCTCTGGAAGAAAACAACAATAGTAATCAATTTATGAAGCAATCGGGTGAGTACTAAACTGAAAACAAACAAAAATTAAAAAAAAAGGAAAAAAGAAAAGTCGAAACATACAAGTTATCATGTAGGATTGTAGTCTCAGCATCAATAAAGCATTCAACATACCACTCTTTTGTAGACAAATCAAGGCCCTCGAAGCTTCCAACGAACAATGAAGCTTCCAACTTCCAAAAGTAAAATCTATTGTAGTGTCTTGCGTTTCAAAATTACACCAATTTTAAAACAGAGCTGACATTTTTTGGAAAAACGTATTTCATCCGAATGGTTTTTCAAAGTCCGAGTAATGCAGACCAAAATCAGATCGACCCATTTAATCATTTATCAAAAAAGATATCTTATTTTCCTTAAACCGGATATAGCAAAGATCGAGTAACCTCAACCTAAATAACCAAATAAACCGAATGTTCAGTCCTAATTTTAAGATACACAATCAACATAATCCTCCCTATAAAAATTTCAAAAAGTTATACAAATTGTTGATTCATTTTGTTTGCGTATTGTGAGGGCTAAATCTCACAATCACTTTTAAACAAATTAAGGAAAAGTAATTTGTGGAACAAGTGGGATGAATCCCATTTGAACTAACTCAATGAACACAAAATGAAAATATACTCTTTGATTCACAATTATCAAGAAGGGATGTTTTACAAGAGAAAAGAATGAAGAATAGAGGAAACATAAGCTAACAATCATCTCTAGTTTTCCAGCGATCTCGAAAAAAGTCCCGAGAGCTCACTCCTCCGATACCTTCCCCTCTTATAGCTCTCAGACTCTTCCCTCGACTAGGTCTCCAGCTTCCTGGATCTTCTCCGGAAATCTCTTGTTAGTTGTAACCTCCTTAATGGCTGAAACGGCGTCGTCTCCAGCTTGCTTCGGTCCCACTAATGGGCCGCTCCTTTCGTCGATCCAGTTACTACTTGTATTCCTCGATAATGGGACACGTGCAGATTTGGCCCAACAATTGCCCCATGTGCCTAAACCTAGGAGCCTCCCTAGGTGTAAGCACAAATCATGCTTAGATACGACAATGATTACGATAACCTCCAATCTTCCACGTGAAGATACGCCTTTTTGAATTCAATGGCTAGGATCGATTACCTTCAATTGGACGGTCGCGGTTAAGAGGAAGTGAAGAGTCTTGCCTCGAGAATCACAGTGTTTTGAAAGGTTATAAAAAGTCATTAACTGATCCTCCATCATCACACGCTCCACGATCTCCCAGGTAACACCCTCTCTTCATCTTCTCCGCCACTTCATCGTTTTACTTTTATAATGAAAGCTGGTTAGGTTTCTCTATCCTCTTCTTAGCGAGAAACAATCCTTCCTCTGTTAATTCCCTCTAGCTTTTTCTTTTCTCTCCTTTTTTTTACTACTTCCCTTTCGTCTAATTCTGTTATGGAGTCTACCGGTAGTGACGCCAGAAGTTCTCAAGCTCCTCGTGGGGCCTGAAACCGTAAGAGGAGGCAGAAAACGATGGTCGACAAGGCGACCGTTGTTGCCATCAAAACCGAGATGGTCACCCGGGCTCTCATGATCTCGGAGCCTGGGGCTGTCTCCTTCGGCCCTCACCAGCCTTCGAGCCTCACTCATCAGGAAGTGGTTAACCTGATGGCTAAGGCTGGGGCCCCTAAGGAGTTGCTGGCTGTCGCTTCGCCTCTCAAGACCCCTGAACAAGCCTCTCCGGGCTGGTTTTGTGTTCATGATAATTACATCACTAAATCTCATCTTAGGTTTCCTCTTCCTACCCTGTTGTTAGACTTGCTCGATCGTTACGGTCTTGTTCTTCCTCAACTCTGCCCCTCCGTAATCCGTGTGGTCCTAGGTTTAATTACTAGGTCCTGGGAAGAGGGGATTAGTTTCGGAATTCGTGAGCTAGTCAGCCTTTATACAATCAAAGAAAGTAATCCGACCAAGGGGGCTGGAGGTACTTATTACCTCGCGGCTCACCCTGGTCGTGGAATTTTCTCTTTTACTGTTAATGATGAATTTTGGAGACAAAAGTTCTTTTTTTTGTGAAAACTGATCCTACCACAGTCCCGGATGGTCGTGTAATGCGCACCTCTTGGGGTCGTATCCTTGGTTAGGGGCAGTTCCAGATCGTTATCCTTTCATGTTTTGCGTTTTCTTTGTTTAGTCCCTCATCGGGTACNACGCTTTTCTTTGTTTAGTTCTTCATTGGGTACTCTGTTTTCTTTTCTGGTTCTGTAGACCCTCCTCAGCTCCCACTCAAGTTAGTGAGGGCATTGGTCAGAAGGCTAAAGCAGGGTTCCCCCAACTGGTCCGCTTTTCCCTCTATTAGAATTCGTAAAGCTCGTTTTCCTGAACTCTACCAGCTTTCGTACCCTGATCAAGTCTCTGTTCATCAACTAGAAGGTAGATTCTGCTCCTTTCTCTGATTATTTGGTCAGATTTCATAACGACTTGACTGCTAATAAAGAGTTATTATATTTTTTTTTTTATTAGTTTCTGAACGAGAATCCTATCGACATCTCTACTGAAATTAGCACCTCTGAAACTACCCAAAAAATGCCTCTTCAGCCTTCTTTCCGGTCCACTGACGCTAGATCCCGTCAAACTAGACCCTCAGGAGGCTCCCACTCCCGTGTCAGTCTTAATGACAAGGCTTCTGCCGGCTCCTTCCGAGCTTCAATCAGAGAGATGCTAGATGATGGTTCATTTAGGCCTCCAACTGCCGTTGTCCCTCTTTCCATAGTGAAGGACACCTCGCTGCCTCAAAGTAAGGAAGTTGGGATTGAAACTCAAGAACCGATGGGACCTGACTCTCGCGGAAAAGAGGTCGCCATTATTGATGATAACATTCCTCAGAGAACCGAAGCTAGCCCCCATGTTTCCAGGGGAATCCAGGAATCTGACCATCCTTCGGCCAAAAGGATAAGCTCTAACTCAGGTGACAAGGCAGCTAGGCCTTCCTCCTCATCTTCCAGAGGCGGTCAAGGTGCCTGGAGCTTTACGCATTCAGGTCCAGGTTCAGTGCTTGACGATAACTGGGGCCTAGCTACCCTGATGAGGCATATGGAACAGCCGGGGTGCCCCTTCCCTGCCATCAACAATCTGATGAACAAGGCTGGGTACCTGGACGTGTCTTACCACATGGGCCAGGTAAACTTCAATACATAAGCATTTCTTGTTAGGTTTACACCTGATGATGATTCTAATTGGGGATTCTTGTCTTTCCTTTAGCTTGCCAGTGCTATTAACCGATCTACATTGGGGTATGAGGGTCTTTTTGACGGTTTCCCGGATATTCAAGAAGTCGAAGATGTAAAGGCTGCATTTCAATAGACCAGAGACATGCTTGATCGTTCTAGGTCTGATGCCTTGAAACTCCAGACTCAGGTTGGAGAGCTGATGTCTCAGCTGGAGGCCCGAGAAGGGAAAATTGCAGATCTCTCTCTAGAACTCAAGGTAAAAGGGAACAGGGTCCTCGCTTTGGAGGGTGCCAAACGAACTGCCGATGCTCAGGTTAATGAGCTTATTTTATCAAATAAAGAATTACTTGTTAATAAGGAGGCTGAAGTCAAGCGTGCCGTGAGAGCCGACAAGAAGGAGGTAGTTGGAGCTTATGAGAAGGTGCTAGCTTCGATCAAGGAGAAGTTTCACAAGAAGAAAGAGGAGGTTTCGATCCATATCTATGCTCAGGATATTCAGGCTAATATTGAGCTGTTAGCTGGCCTGATCTCCAAGGAGATTGAAAGTGCTCAATCCGAATATGATCGTTTGGTCTCCCTCCTCCCTTTCGTGGTTACAGATCTCGACAAGTCCCAGGTGTCTGATTTTTCTATGTCAAGGCTTTCTTTGCCTCAGTTGTCAGGTAGCTTGGGTCCTATGGAAGCTGCCGTGTTGGACCAGAGTGCTGATTACTGGGCTCCGGAAGCTGGTGAAGTTCATGATCAGGAGATGAGGGACCCGGAAGTCCCGGCTGCGACAAATCAGGACATCTAGTGTCTTCTAAGCTTAGGAAGACAACTTTTAATCTTTCTTTTTATCATTGTTGTGCTTTTTGCTAGGCCTGATAAGGCTTTTGGACTCGTTTGTTTTAGTAGCCTGGAGAGGCTTTTAAACTCAAACTCGGAGCCTGGAAAGGCTTTTAAACTCTTAAACTTTTATGGAATTTGCTAAGTATTTCGGTTTTCTCATGTTTCCTGTGTGATTGCTTTCTTTGCAACACGTTTTGCGGGCTGACGTAAGGCTCTTGTCGCTATCTATGTTTCAACGATTCTAAAGAGGTTAA